>JALIZH010021425.1:0-19695 GCA_030522465.1 Rhipicephalus appendiculatus
TCCAAGCAACCTAGCAGAGCATAGCATAGCCTTGTATAGTATAGCAGTGGCGTAGCCAGGGGGGGGGGGGAGGGTTGTGGGGGTTCAAAACCCCCCGGAAATTTTCAGTTTTGCTTGCGTATATATGCACGCACACATACAAACGCACGCACGAACATACATAAAGTATGTTCGTGCGTGCCCCCCCCCCCCCCGAAAAAAATTTCTGGCTACGCTACTGTAGTATGGGGTGTGAAATAGTAAGGGGGGTGAGAAAGGGAAATGAGCCTGAAGAGGAGAGGTGTCATGGTGAGGAGGAGGAGGAGGGAAAGTAGAAGGGGGAGAGAGCAAGGCGTAGCACAGAATAAACCAGAAAGAGAGAAATAGATGGAAAGAAATACAGAGAGGAAAAGAAACAGAGACAGGGAGAACATCAACGAAAGAGAGAGATAGATGTAGAGAGAGAGAGAGAGAGAAGAAGAAATATGCAAAGAACGAAGAAGGACGCATTGCGCCGTCTGGCGACCAGATACCTCACCAGCTGTCCAAGCCACGCACGCGCAGTAGCTGAGAGACGCCCACCGACGGAGACATCGCGCGCAACCTCCGCTCTGTAGCGCATTGCCTGGCTGCGTGTGATCGTGTCCAGAGAGTCATGGGGCGTCCTAAGAAAGTGCGTACTCCCGCGGAGGAACCCGGGCATCGCGAAGCTAGTCGAGTCGGTAGACGGAGAGTGGGAGCGGCGACGGGCCCGTGCTTCGCTGTGCCAAGCTTCGCGCGATTTAGTGCAAACTGCCCGCATTTTTTACAAACATTTCAACTCCAAAATATCAGCAACTCGATATCTAAAGCCGATACTACTTATCACGGGAGTCTTTTAGACTTCATATCTTGCCTTTATTGTTAAGCAAGCGTTCTAACGGCTTTATCTCACAATAGAGGCTCCAAGAGGTTATGAATGTTTAAGGAGCTGCAAACTGTTATAATGCTTTATACATCTATAAATGCTCATATGCTTCAACCACGATGTCGCTTAATTCAGGTGTCAATCGAGTATGCCCCATGTATGTATACAGACAGGTGTATGCCATATAGTTCGTCCTCAGGGATAGCCTGCCGCTCCTGCAAGAAGATTGTTTTGAGGTGTCCCATCATGGCGACCGCTCGCAATGTACGGTCACTGTAAGCAGACAGCACCTGTAAACAATTCTGTGCTTCTTTTTTGTTTAAGATGATTATTTTGACTGTAAACACGTACCTCTTCGAAAGTTTTTACGTAAATGTCCAGCAGCGCTTCCGCGTGTAGTGTTCGTATAGAGCCGTCCGCCAAACATATGAGTAGCGCGCCGGCGTTATCCTAATAAGCATGCTAGAGAGGCCCGTCCGATAGAGGGCGACTGCGTAACTCCTCGCCCCAAATACAGCCGCTTTGGGCGCACACATGTCTTTTCAAAGCTGCAAGCAAGGCCTTCACAAAACGATTTCATACACGCTGCTTGAACAATTAACCCTTATTTCAGTCACTATAGTTTCTCGATGGCAGATCTGAAGAAAAATATTTCTACACTTCATTGACCTCATTAATTAGTACCTGTACTGAGGCACAAAGACAAATGTACGTTTACGAAACCAAAAAAAGTTTGTTAATTAATATCGCTAGTTTTCACTTCAACTTTGCTTGTACGCACACATGACAGTACGCGAATGAAGTCCGGCGAGAGCAGGCAAAACGGCAGTTCTTTACACTTAAACACGACGTTAATTGTCTTGCACGACAGGCGCGCCAAGAATTCGACTCAGATATTTCTGCTCGACAGGGTCATTCGATGCCAGCGCGATGACGTAGATGCCCTTTTTACACAAACAGCTCACGTACTGTAAGTTATGGCCGAGCTGATTGGCGTTGCCGAACCGCTGGAGTTGTAATTCAATAAAGCAGCCCAATAAATCAGTTAGTCAGTAACGATCGCGATCCAGTGCCAGCCAACATTATCGTAACGTCGACCGTTGTGTGTACCTCCCATTTTCGTACGCTGTGGGGTGACGCGCAGCTCGTGGTGAACAGCTCCAGGGTGGTCGCTTGGCCAAGGGCGCCCCCCATCGTGATAGCGGGAGACCTTAATGCTCCGCACGACGCTTTTTGCTACCCTAGGCAATCCCCCCATGTGCAATAGCCTGCTAAAGCCTGTATGAGACTGTTCTCTGGAATTGATTACCGATCCGCAATACCCGACGAGAACTGGCACATCAGTGGTTCGAGACACAACTCCGGACTTGGCGTTCGTCAAGAACGTACCCGGAGCAGGATGGCAGACCTTGCAAGAGAATTTAGGTAGTGTCCACTTCATAGTGGATATTTATTACCCTAGCAGTCAATGCAGCTCCCCCCCCCCCCCCCCCCCAGGAAATTTAAAGTAACAGACTGGGATGCCTTCGTAAATTGCGAAAGGAGGACCAGGATGAATACGACACTCGAGACAGCCTCTTTGCAAGGCTCAATGAGGATGCTAATGCTGCGACCGAGGTTGTCAAAACGGATCTGAGGGTTGATCGGGTGGATGCTCGTCGCGCAAAGGCTAAGAATTCCATCCTAGCCCGATGGAGGACGCAGGGACTCAACCGCAGACTTCGAAAGAAAATTGCAGAGCTCAATCGCGAGATTGAAGTTTACTGTATTGAACTGTCGAAACAGCAGTGGAAGGAGGTATGCTCTTCCGTTGACGGACAGGTGAGAGTGGGGGGGGGGGGGGGATGGAACCTCCTCAAACAATTACTTGATGAGTCACAGTCTAAGGGAAATCAGAGGTTGGCTATCGACAGAATTGTTCACAGCCAAAAAAAGCGAAATGGGTGTCCGGATAAAAGGCCCGGATAAAATCTCCGATAAGCTCTTGCGTAACTTGGACGGCAAATCCATTGAGAAACTAACCGAGGAAGTCAACAAAATCTGGGAGACAGGGCTCGTCCCCGAATCCTGGAAGATGGCTTCGGTAGTGCTCATCCGAAAGCCAGGCAAACCTCTTGCGCCGGAGAACATACGACTCATCTCGCTTACGTCATGCGTGGGCAAAGTGGCTGAACCTGCGATTCACCGTCGGGTATCCCAGTACATAGAAAGGAAAGAGCTATTTCCACACAATATGGTAGGATTAACACGTGCATTATCCACACAGGACGTCATGCTCGTTATCAAGAGACAAATTATTGAAAAGTACACCAGGCATACAAGAGGCATACTATAGCTCTAGAACTGTCCAAAGCTTTCGATAGTATCTCGCACAAGTTTGTACTCGAGGTGATTTCGGATATGGGTCTGGGACAACGTTTCCACGAATACGTTAGCTCTTTTCTCAGGAATCTCAGGGCTACCATCAAGATCGGTAAATGAAATCCGCGGAATTTGACCCCTATCCCTCCTCTACTCTTCAATATTGCCATGAAGGGCCTCTCAGAGCGACTCGCTACGGTGCGCGGGGTTAACCGTGCTCTCTACGCGGACGATATCACCGTGCCGTGCATGGGAGGGTCCGACGCCGGGGTACAGGCGCTTCAACTGCACTAAACTTCCCGGATAACTATCTGGTCGGTTCGGGCCTGAGTCTGTCATCGGCCCAGTCTGAACTGTTACTGTAGAGACCCACCCGAAAAGGGCTGAGGAACCTGACTCCTTCAGAGCAGATTCCCACAGCTTTATACACATGGGATGGGCAGAAAATCCCCAGGGTGGACTCGATCAGCGTCTTTGGACTCTACCTGGTGTCCAAGGGGGGGGCAACTCACGGACTATAGCGCGCATCACCTCTAAGACGGAGAACATGCTCAGGCTCATACTCGGAGTTTCGAACCGCAGAGGTGGGCTGAGCGAGAGCAATCTCCTTCGGCTCTAACATGCATTTCTCATGAGCCATAATAATTATGTCGCTTCAGCGCTGGACTGGTCCAAAAGAGAAGAGGTGAAAATTGACACAATAATGCGCAAAGCGTAAAGCGAGTTCTAAGCCTCCCTATTCACTCCAGCACCGAGAAGCTCCTTCAATTGGGCATGCATAACTCCCTCTCGAAGGTGATCGAGGCCCAGCAGATGGCTCAGGTCGTGCGACGATCGTCGTCACGGGCTAGTAGGCGCATCCTGGAATCCATAGGCTGCGGAGCTACGGAGACTAATCGGCGTAAAGTGACTCTACCACACTCGATCAGAGGCACGTTTGCGGTAGCTCCACTTCCTAGAAATGTGCACCCACGCACAATACAATGTAGGGCGCCGCATACCTCGCGCCCGTTCTTTATTGAAATCGGTTGCCAACTGTCCGGATCTCGTGACCTTTGTCGATGAAGCCCAGTACGGGCGTTCTGATCGCTTCGCAATAGTTTTGGTCGATGATAGTGGCATAATGCTATACTCTGCCTCGGTTAGACAGGTTTCGGCTACAGTGGCTGAGCAAATCGCCATCGCCATAGCGATGAAAGGACACATCACGTCCAAATGTCTTTACAGACTCGCGTTCCGCAGCTAGGGCTCTTGCATCGGGCTCGAACTTCGGCCATAGTTGTGCATGAAGTGTCACCGTTAACAATTAGGAAAGCGTTGTTCGTATGTCTATGGTAACGCAATACTCTTGCCCACTTTCCCTTTACACGCATCTGTCACGATTCGTTAGGAACTTCCTAATGCGTTAAACGGTGATAATGCGGCAGTCACAGCGAACATCTGTATTAGGCTGCCTAAATGCCTATAGGATGGAAGCCCCACGCTAAAGCCTTCCATCTGCGTAATGCGATGTTGATGATGGTGCTGAATTATAAAAAGTCACAGTTTCACCGCAAGGGTGAAGCAATGAATGCGATAGCAAAAAAAATTGTAATGTTATACGAAGTGAGGCTGGCAGCTAACTCTTTTTGGATCCGATCTCACGCAACTCTAGAAAACGCTTGTTTAAGAGAATTCTCTTCGCGTTGAGAGCGCAGCACGTAGAAGGGTACGCCGGCCCGGCCGCCGAGAAGGGGAGATGAGAAGGGGAGATAAAGCGCGCGCCCCCCGCTCGTAAAATCGAAGGTCGCTCGAGGGACCACCCCCCCCCCCCTCGCGTCTTTTCACGCTCACGAACGACGGGCGGGCCCGGTTATATATATACATATACATATACGGCAAATGACGCCGACGCCGACGGCGAAAACCAGCCGCGAGTGTCCATTGAATTGCTATCGCAATAAAAAGTGGCGACTTATGGTGCTTGTCAACAGTCGGGCACAGGAAGCAAAATAACTTGGAGCTCTTAACAATTAAGAACGATGAAGGTATAAAACCACGAGGGGATTAAGGGTCGTCACTGTTCCTTATTTCGTTATTTATGCGTATTTGCAACTTCAGCATTCCAATGCCACTCGCAATCTGTGTGCACGTGCAGCGAAGGCTCAATGAAGAAGAAGAAGAAGTCTCTCCAGGCATCGCCGCCATTCTCAACGGCTGGTTCTTCCCACGTCTTCCTGCCAATCCCTCAAGGCGCGACATTCCTGAAGAAGAAAGAACAAACCAAGACGGTAAGGCCGCTAGTGACGACATACGGGGAGGTGACCTCGGACACTGTGCACGCCCTGCCACCTCGAAGGCCATCATGGTGTCGGAGATGGTATGAGCCATGATGATGAGGAGAAGAAGAAGAAGAAGAAGACCTCTGCCGTCGTCGCGCTGTCACTCGTGGTGCTATATTTCATCGAGCCCGCTGACGACGCGTTAGCCGCCGAGGTGCTCCTCGGAGACGGGCGAGAGGACCAGGGCTGGCTATCGCCGATTTTCGTGGACTACTCTGGAAAGTGGGAACCACCGCTACATGCACCGGAGGCCATCTTGGAAACGAAGAGGATTGGCGCCCACGGAATCAGTCTTTATCTCAATCTGAGCCGCGCGGATGTCGCCGTCTGGGTCCGGCTCCCCAATGAGGAGTGGCCTCTCGAGGAAAATCTCTACGGGAGCTTCCAATACGGCGTCAGGGTCATGTTGGTGGTCGAGGAGCACGACCACGCCGATGCTAAGATCCTCGCCTATCTGTTCCGCAGATGGACTGATATGCCCGGACGAGTCCTGGTGGTGTCTTCTAGTCCGATGTTCCTGTTCAGTTTGGGAGGCAACAACAAGGGCATCGTGAAGGCACTGGCCTGGCGACCGTGCTCCGTGGCCTATGAAGACGCGAACTGCACGAGACGACGCAACAAAAAACTCGGCTGGCACCTGCTGGCGATCGTCGCCGACTGGCTGTACGCGTGGTGCTTCGAATGGGGCCTGCTAACTCGCGTCTCCATGGCTTCGGCCGTGGTGGTCGACGCGGGTATGGTTAGCAGGCGTTTCGTTCGCTTTTGGAGCGACCGAGGTCTGCGAGTTGTGGCGTCGGCGTCGGACGACCCGGGTGAGCAAGAACATCTGCGTCAAGTTCTCCGGGTCCCGATTGTCGCCCACTACAGAAGTTTGCCAGCCCCTGAATGATCTCCCATTTGACCAGCGGCTGCTTTTCCTGTTTCGCTGATACTCGTCACCGGAATGAAGGAAGGACAGGCCAGCAATTACTGGGGCGAGCTAATAAATTACTCGTTTATGCACGCCTAGAATTGTCTTTTTGTAAATTGTCGCTGAAAGAAAAAAAATATTGAAGCTTACACTGAGCAGCGAAATGCTTGAAACAGCGAACCTGGACTTTTCTGAAGACTAATCTGGTTGATCCCATTGTACTCTAGACCTTAGCTAGGTTATGCAGGTTGTTTTTAGATTGCTTCTAGGTCACCGCTAGACTTTAGCTAGTTGATGCTAAGTTGTTTCTACGTTAATTCTCAGCTCAGAGAGGTTAAAGTTAAACCACAGACAGTTACAGACACGACAGGGATGTCCATAAGCGTGCGCAGGTTTCCCCTTCTGTGGGCGCGAAGGTTTCTGGCAGCGCCCCCTCCCCTATTGAGTCAATGTGTGGGGCAGACATCGCTGGACGCCTCTTAGGTGACAAGGTGAAGGGGCGCCCCCCTCTGCCCCCCCCCCCCTCCCCCCCCCCCCCCCACGTGCGCACGGGAATGTCCAAACTCTAGGGACAGAAGTTCGCGCTCTGACCAAGCGTTTGCACCTCTATACAAGTGGCTATTTATTAGAGAAGCGGAAAGAGAAGGTGCTTGTTTCTGTACCCCTTATCGTGGACACGGCTAGATCTACGGGCACATCGGCGTTGGCGTAAGCCTTCCATCACGTCGGGGCCTTCTCGCACCCACCGGTGCCCTTCCCGTTGCTAGTATTTTCTCGTTTCACGTACACGGGGGTCTCCGGCTCGCCGGAGTTTAGGCGCAGTGCCGACCCTCCTCCCCGTCCCTTTTGGCCGAGTCTGAAAGGAAACCTTGGCTATAACAAGGACTTAAACCTTTAATGGTTAAAGTGCTGGCTAAGCGGTCCGACTGAGTAAAGGAATGGGGCATACATGGGTGGCCCCTTAGATTTTAAGAAGCCCCCCCCCCCCCCCCCCCCTTCACTCCCCTCTATTTGTGCGCACGCCTAGGGATCAGAAGGTATACGTGCATGTGTATCCGTCTCTGCAATGTATTCGCCACAAATCGGCTCACTGACGAATCAGGAGACGCCTTGACATAACACCATAGTGCTCTGCAGTGCGCTATACCATCGATCTCCTAATCTAGCCAAAGGAACACCCTGTAGACTAGCTAAGGCCTCTTCACTCCTAGTGGATGTCATCACACTACGACGGTGTGTTGGGCGCGTTCTCAGAAATGCCCATTGGGGCGTGCTCGTTGGTGTACTTACGGTGCGTTGCGAATCCATTCATTCGTGCTGTCTCCCGTTTACCGAAAGCGCCGACAAAGAACATCCGTCGCAGTGTGGTGACGTAGGCACTAAGAGATGAGGATATGAAGAGGCCTTAGCTAGTCTTGAGGCTGTTGGGCGAAAGTGGTGGGACGGATGTATACGCTGACTAGTTGTGGGCTCATCTGTTTCAGACAGCTGCTCGGCTGAGTTCCCTTGGATGCCCAATGTCGTGAATGATGATTTTCCCATAATCGCGACTGCAAGGGCCGCCTGTCCCTGCGTCTGAAGGAAATGCAAGGGCGGGCACGAGCAGTGATTTAATTTCCCTGCGTTAAACAATCTCCGGGGCTAAAACGTAATGCGCATCCCGCTGGCGCAGCTGATGATCAGCGAGGCTCGGGTGCGAGAAACCACGGCAGTTCTGTTTGAAAAAAAAAAAAAAAACACTGATTGAAAAAAAAAAATTCGGCATATGCCACGTACCTTGGGAATCGATGTTATGCAAAGCATGCGGAGGGGAGGTGGCTGTGTTGTAATATTTCTTATGGAGCGAAACGTTACAAAATGACGCTAAAGATATGTACATATGTACGCACGGACACATATTGAACAGTCGTATATGTTTTATATAACCAGTTGTTTACAGTTGTGTAACGATGCGAACAGCAACATGGGTATTAGCAACACCAGAAGCGGTAAGTTGCCATGTAGCGCTTGTGCTCGCGAGGATGGTAGCCTTGGACACTGCTACATACATCAACTTCAGTGGATTGCGCTTAACTATGTAGCGCATCACCATCGCCATTCATTATCATCATCATTTGGACTAGCCACCGCGCCGCGCCTCTCGTGCAGCTCATGCTGAGCACGAGCCGCGAGACAGTTAGGAACGGGTTCACGCGTCTGGCGGACTGGACGCCGGCAGTTGCCGCCGCTCCGTTTGGCTTCGCTCAATAAAGTGGCGAGACAGCGGCACGGCCACGTTGGCCGCCTTCACGACGACGTCTCTCGTCTCTGTTCATCGCTACAGTGGTGACCCGGACAACGCACCTTCGACGAGCGGCCGCTGCCATGTTTCGACGTCCCTACCCGCAAGTGCCGCCGTTCAACCCGGTCTACCCCCGAGTGTGGTTTAAGCAGCTGGATGCCATTCTCATGGTGGATGGCGTCACCGCACAACCGGAGATGCACGCCGTCCTGCTACACGCCCTCCCGGTTGAGCTCCGCCATCTCGCGGCCGCGTCGACATCCAGCCAGCAGCCATACGACGACCTCTGCACTGCGGTGCTGGCCTTCTACGGAGAAATCTACCGCCCGCTTCCGATGAGCCGTGAGTTCCGGGTTTCCCCTCCGTCGACTCGAGCTCTGAAAGCCAGCCCGCAGCTCTCCCTATACTACGACTTTTCTTCCCCGGCTACGACTCCTTCTACCTCGGGTCCGGACACAGGAACACCCATTCCTGCGCCCGACCACGACGACCAGTAAGAAGACGCCCCTGCGTTGACCGACCTTCCCGAGGACCTTCCCGAGGGTCTCCGAAGGTACGAGGGTCCGTCACGCATGCCTACCACTCGCCCGTCTTCCCCAACCTCGACGGCTCGTGACACCTCTGACACATCAGACTCCACGACGGCAACCTCGCCGCACGCCCTGGAGTATGCCACAGACATGGTCACCGACCGAGTTTCCTTCGACCAACCGAACCTTCCATCGGCATCAACGCTCTGCGCGTCTTGCCAACAACGACCACCATCGACCTCGAAAACAACCACAGCAGAGGTTCGCACCCCTCACCAGCCACGGCCGAACGTGCGGGATGTGGCAACCATGACGGAAACTCTCGAGGACCGCTCATCTGGCTCGCCACAGGTACAGCAGACCACGTGTGCCCAACTAACCACGCAGGCAGGCAACCAGCCTGCCATGCCACGTACATGCTCCCCTGATCTGGCCCCCCAAGATTTTTCGGTGACTGCATTTGACGCACCTTCCCGTCCCTCTTCCGTATCCAGTGCGCTTCCTGTCGAAACCAAGATCCGTTCTCACGAGCAACTGCCGCTCAAGAGCAATCGACCGAACACTGGGACGACGAGCTTGACAACTGCAACAGCACCGACTCCCTCCCCCCACGTGCCGCCATCGCTCGGGCCAGTATGGAAAGTTTCGACGTCGGATTGACCCACAGGCGGTCTCGCTATTGAATCGGTCCAGAGCCACTCTGCGCGCAAGCGTCAGTCGATGGCCGCGCTCGTGCAGGAAAGACCAACAGCTCCTTCCGACAGCTTGCCTTCGCCACGACTCTCGCCCGCTGCGCAACTCCCAGGGCCGCCCACCAGAGACGCATTGGCTCACGATGGTCCCTTCACGTTAACGACCTGGACTGCCCACGGACACTTTGTTTCGCGTTATGGACACTTGTATATACGCCCTCATAAATTTGTATTACGGGTTCATTTCTGCGGGGGGGAGTAATCTGTAGCGCATCACCATCGCCATTCATTATCATCATCATTTGGACTAGCCACCGCGCCGCGCCTCTCTCGTGCAGCTCATGCTGAGCACGAGCCGCGAGACAGTTAGGAACGGGTTCACGCGCCTGGCGGACTGGACGCCGGCAGTTGCCGCCGCTCCGTTTGGCTTCGCTCAATAAAGTGGCGAGACAGCGGCACGGCCACGTTGGCCGCCTTCACGACGACGTCTCTCGTCTCTGTCCATCGCTACAACTACAATTGACCTTAACCCGACGTGACGGCTGTATCATAGGAGTACATATATAATGTTTATTAAATTGGATAGCCAGCACTGCAGCCACAATTGACGTTTGACGAACATTAGGGTCTATTTGAAACGCAATTCTCAGACCAGGCGTGGCTCTGTGCTAGAATAATTGATTGCCACGCAGAATGCTGGGGTTCGGTTCCCGCTGGGACCCTGACATTTATGCTTTGCATTCGTCGGGTCAACGCTGCCGATGTCAGTTTTTTTCTTAACGCTCTCGCGTTAAAATTGCCGCTGTCTGTTCTCGCCATTCCTGGGTAGGTATAAACTGTCAAATACCTGTGGCGCATACCCGCATTCCTGCGGCACATACCCGCCCGTTGTGGTGGTGGTGTTAAACATTTTATTGAGAAATTTACTGTGTCTATGTGCCACACGTGCCTGGCAGAAAGAGTTTTACGACGTACGCGACGGGATTGTCACATTATTCATGTCATGATCAGCGAGTCGTATTCGTCAAACCATCTTACCCTCCCATACTAATTTTGGTTCACCCCAAGTTAAGGAGGCGATCACGAGAGCACCCAGACGTAGGCGGCTAGATAGATAGATGATAGATAGATAGACACGCTAAAAGTACCTGCGGTACGCAAAGAAATGCTTCGCATTTAAAATATTCACGACTTTGTTTTCGGTTGCACGCAAGGCATCAATCACAGTTCCCATACCCATCGCATATGTAGCCCATATTCACTATGGGGATATCCCAATGTATGCTAACATAGACACATACCACGAACTTTATTCGACCACTGAGGGACACGACTAAAAGAGGCCAAGGGACCTCCCCAGTCAAGTCAATGGCTTGCCGGAACCGGGAGATGATGTCTCTCGGCGACGACACGAGGCCTGGAATTGATAAGTGAGATCCGTACTGCGCAGTCGCTCATCCCAGGTGGCCGCATCGGGTAGAGTAAAGCCCACGTTAAATGGGCATAGCCAGAGCATATGGTCGAAGGAGCAGGTTTCGTGCCCGTATTAAGAGCACGAGTGTGGAAAATCGGGATTGGCTATTCTCAAGAGAGTCGGCCCGCACACAGCTGACGTTTTCTTTGTCGATGCAGCCCTATACGAGAGAAAAGAAAGATTCGCTATAACAGTTGTTGACGCGCGATGAACACTAACGAATGCAGCGTTAGTGCCAACAAAACATGAACATGTGGCGGAGGAGACAGCCATAGCCCTGGCCCTCCGATGTATGCTAAAAAACGAAAATTCTCTGAGCGCCATATATAAACAGCGAAACTGTTCTAGCTTGGCGTAAAATGTGTGGCCGTCCCCGAAAAATATCATCGTCATTAACAGGTATGTACAACAGGATTTCGGCGAATCCCGCTACGCAGCGTTACGGCGAGGCCTGTGATAACCCTGATGGCTGAAAGAACGAGCGCGGAGAGAGAGAGAGAGAGAGAGAAAGAGATAAAAAAAAGACGCAAAGAAGGAAAGAAAAAAAGCCGGCAGATCCCACGCACTGTGGAAATCTATGTAATGCGAAGCAGCCAGCAAGGGGCAAATCGTGCTGGACATAATATGGATGCCATGATTTATTTGTTAGGACCTTTCATTTATGTTCGTCATGCAGTCACGTAGCGCAATACTAATTTTGGCGTATATCAAGCTAGCGAACTGGACGCAAGCGCACCATGAGCGTGACCTGTAAAGGCAATGTAGATGACATGCATGCCAAGATTTTCATGTTATCACCTGCCACTCATGTTCGTTATACAGTAACGTCCCGTAATACCAATTTTGGTGTATATCAAGCTAGCGAAACGGTCGCGAGCGCGCCATGAGCGTGGCATGCAAGTCATGTTGCACATGACATGTCATGATTTCCATATTACCACTTCTCATTTATGCTCATTATACAGTCACGTCATTGTCACGAGGCTGTTTAATGCGTAAGCTCTCGTGTAGGTACGTGTAATCAGCGATGACGCAAAAGTCATCAACAAATCAGAGACGAGACCATTTGAGTCCATAAAATCCCACAACACTCAATATATTCAAACCCGACAAAAAAGATAACAACAAACACACAAAGGAACAGAGCATACAAAATTAGAGGTAAGCTAAAAGGATTAGTAAAAGTTCAAAAGACGCGGACAGTGCCTAGAAGTGAATGTTCAGACGATAAAGGCAGTTTAACAATTCACGGGACGCGCAGCTTGCAGCGGAGGCTTTGGTGGCAAGGAGTAGACGCACTCACGCGCATGGCGATGACTGAGAAGCGGTGCAGACGCTGACTCTTGTAGAGGCGGTAGAGGGAAGGACGCGTCCGGCGAGGCGAGGTCAGCGACCTTTCGGCGTTCGCCAGCCCGCAGCTTGGTCACGAAGCCGGAGACGAAGGCTTGCCGGGCCAACGCCAGACGACGGGGATAAGCCTGGCCAACGCCAGACGACGAGAAGAAGCTGGGTCTGTGCCCAGGTGGGAGCCCGCAGCGGCCTTGATGCAGGATCTCTGCTGGCCGCCACTCCCGCGCCCTGGCCACCTTCTTCTCTCGGTCCCGTCTCAGCCACGTCTGCCGGCTCTGCCGTTCTCCACGCTTGGCTCCTCTTCCAAATCCTCGTGGAGGCTCCTCATTGGGCAGATGTGGCCGCGCTCACACGTGCTACCATTGCGAGTTGTCGTCGTCTTCGGGGAGTTTGCGTCGCGCCGTTTTCAAACGCGCACTTGCACATCACAGTCATGCAATACAAAATTTGGTGTTATCACGCTAGCGAAATGGCCGCGAGCGGGTCATTAGCGTGGCCTGCAAGTCATGTTGCACATGACATGTCATGATTTCCATATTACCGCTTGTCATTTATGTTCGTCATACAGTCACGTCACGCAATACCAAATTTGGTGTATATCAAGCTAGCGAAACGGCCGCGAGCGTGTCATGAGCGTAGCATGCAAGTCATGTTGCACATGACATGTCATGATTTCCGTATTACCGCTTGTCATTTATGTTCGTCATACAGTCACGTCACTCAATCCCAAATTTGGTGTATATCAAGCTAGCGAAACGGCCGCGAGCGTGTCATGAGCGTAGCATGCAAGTCATGTTGCACATGACATGTCATGATTTCCATATTACCGCTTGTCATTTATGTTCGTCATACAGTCACGTCACTCAATCCCAAATTTGGTGTATATCAAGCTAGCGAAACGGCCGCGAGCGTGTCATGAGCGTAGCATGCAAGTCATGTTGCACATGACATGTCATGATTTCCGTATTACCACTTGGTATTGATGTTCGTGGTCATACAGTCACGTCACGCAATACCAAATTTGGTGTATATCAAGCTAGCGAAACGACTGTCAGCGCACCATGAGCGGGGCATATAAATCATGTTGTACATGACATGCATGTCATGAGTTTCATATTAGCACCTGTCATTTATGTTGGTCATGCACAAATGTCTCATCGTACCAATTTTTGGGCATATAAAATTAAGAAAACGGCGTTAGGAGCACTACGGCCATGGCGTGTAAATCATACTTTTCATGACTAATTAGTGATGATTTTCATAATATGACCAGTCAATCATATTCGTCATACAGTCATGTTACGCCATACCAATTTTGGTATAAATCCCGTTAACGATACGGCCAGGAGAGCTCAAAGTCGTAGGCGGCTACATAGATAGTCAGATAGATAGATATGCTCAAACTCGCCGAAGTTCGCTAAGAAATGCTTCGCATTTAAAAAACACAGAGAGAATGAAAGAAATGTATGAAAGAGAGAAACACTTCACGAGACAGGATTCGACTCCACGTACCCTCGATCCGAAGGCGAGCGTCCTAACCACTCGGTATCCAGGCAAGATACCAGAGCATAGCATAGCATTGTATAATATAGCATAGCTAGGGTGTGGCAAAGAGAAATAAGCGTGAAGAGGAGAGATGAATGGTGAGGAGAGAAAAGAGGAGGTGAGAGAGAGTAAATCGTAGCACACAAAGAATGCCAACGAGAGAAATAGAGATATAGAAATAACAAGAAAAAGAGATGAAGAGAACATCGATGAAAGAGAGAAAGAGATAGCGAGAGAGAAAAAAAGATGAAAAGAAAGACGAAGCAAGCATCGCGTCGTCTATCGACCAGATATCGCACAGCCTGGCTAAGACACGCATGCGCATTAGCTAAGCGACGCCCACCAACGGAGACAAGACATCGCGCGCAACCTCCGCTCTTTAGTGCATAGCCTGGCTGCGCCCAATCGTGTCCTGAGAGTCATGAGGCCTCCTAAGCAGTGGCGTAGCCAAGGGGGGGGGGGGGGGTTGGGGCGGTTCAAACCCCCCCCCCCCCGAAATTTTTCAGTTTTGCTTGCGTATATATGCACGCACACATACAAACGCACGCACGAACATACATAAAGTATGGTTGAAGCCCCCCCGAAAAAAAATTTCTGGCTACGCTATTGCTCCTAAGAATGTGCGTACTCCCGAGGAGGAACCCGGGCATCACGAAGCTAGAGGAGTCGGTAGACGGAGAGTGCGAGCGGCGAGCGGCCCGTGCTTCGCTGTGCCAAGCAGTGTTGCCATCGATGGGCGTGAGAAATCCGCCAGAAAGCAATAAGAAATCCGCCAGATTCCGCTAGATTCTAAAACATATCCGCTAAATTTCCCGCTAAGACTTATTTTGTTAAAAAGAAACAGTGAAATTCCGTATCATAAAAACCTTTATCATTCTTAAAGGCTCCCCAAAACTATGAGAGCTGAACAAACATATAAAAGAGTCTTCCAAAGAATGTAACTAGAATGCTAGAGGCTTCAGTGCTACGGTTGTCGTCAACCTCATCATAGATGAGACTAAAAGTTACAAATGTTCACTAAGGGCTAGCTGGTGCAGCATAATTCCAATGTTTCAAAGCGCAGCAGGGCGATTTTTCTCCACTGGTTTTCAACGTTGCGATTCCGGGGGGCACTGGCATTGCTTCCAGCAGATGAATCAATGGCTCCTTCATGACGCAAAAAATGTTTTGAACCCACAAAGCGATGTCTTCTGGAGAACTGTGATGCAGGGGGCGGCGCCAGGATTTTTTCACTGGGGGGGGCACGCACGAAAAGCGAGTTCGTCCAGGGGGGCAGGAAGGCGGGTAACTCAAGGATTCTCTCTTGACTATGTTTGCTCTTGGGGGGGGCATAGGGGGGCAGGCGAAAATTCTGGGGGGGCTCAAGCCCCCCCGTACCCCCTGCTAGCGCCGCCCCTGCTGTGATGAAGAGAAGTCGCTGCCTGATTTGATCAACTAGCGTGGTAATAAACCTTATGTATCTTTCTCGCGTCATAGCTTCATCTGCGAGAGAAAACCTGTCGGTCTTGTCAGCGTTCATGCTGTGAACGTACGTCTCAATTAAGTAGCCCAGATATGGCTTGGCGTTAAAGTGGTCCTCACGTCTGGACATCTGAACGTCCACCTTCTCGATCGGAATCACAATTTTATTAAGCAAGCTTGAAAGCAAAGTCATGAGGTCTTTCGGCAGCTTTGTTTGATCCACGTCTATCGCCTCGAATGCCTTGTTAACCTCTGAACATCTGTCAGAATCGGTCTCAAAAAGAGAAAGTACCCCAGATAGATCTGATTCTCGTACATACCGTACAGCACTTCTGCCGCGTAGCACTTTTCAGTGCGCCTTGCCATCTCCAAATTCATCTTTAATTCGGCCCACTGGTCTACGATCCTTGAAACAGCTATTTCGACAAGGGATAGCCACCGCGTCCTGCACTCTCGCAAAATTTTCAGTGGTTCATGGCCGCAATTCATCAGACCGTGGAGCGTATTGTATGCAATTTACCGGGGCAGGGGATCTCGCCAACCAGTAGTACGTTTCGCTGATTAGGTATTCTAAGTTTCTCGGCAATGCTTCCGACGATTTTGAATCGGTGCACTGCGTGAGGCATCCGCCAGAAATCCGCTATGTATGAAAATGGCCCGTCAAGAAATCCGCTAGCCGCTAGACAAAGTTTTTTCCCGTCAGAATCAAATAAAATCCGCCAGATTTAGCAGAAAATCCGCTAAATTGGCATCACTGGTGTCAAGCATCGCGCGATTTAGTTCAAGCTGCCCGCATTCTTTTACAAATATTTCAATTCCTATGTGTCAGCAACTCAGCATACAAAACCGATGCTACTCAGTATTGGCAGTCTTATAGACTTTAAAACATCCCCTTTATAGTGTAGTTTTTTAGAGCGCCGACCGCCAAACGTTTGGCTAGCGCGCTGGAGAGGCACGTCCGATAGAGGGCGACTCCGTAACTCCTGGCTCCAAATACAATAGACCTTACAAGAACACCACGTTCCGCACTGTGCGCATTCGCAGAGTGCACCACGCATGCTACGTGATGCGTATACCCCCCGAAACGCAGAAGCTCTAAAGACGTCTCGAACCGGCTACGGCTATAGACGTCTTGGTCTACGAGAAGACACAAAATAGACATTTTCAAAATGTAAGATTTACGCCCTAATTGTGCTTGCATACAGTTTAATAGCCTTTTTAACAACTATGGAATAGCCAGAGCTTGATCTGTCAAACAAGTTCATAACGTAGAATTCGAGAGATTTTTTTTTACATTTTTTAGTGCCAACGCTGAGCGACTATCTCAGTGTTTCTTCGAATGTTTTGTCGAGAATTAAGCGTCAAAATGGCACAACGTCATGTCAAAAGAGCGGAGACGGTCGGTTTTGCTAACAAATGACGTCGCATGTAACAATTCCCACCAAATATAATTGGTTTCACACCGCAACACGAGTGTGCGCGTGCATGTAGCCACATACATAACTATCGGCAGTTGGGTAAGCGTACTTTTTTCAAGCTAAGGCGCTCATATGATAAGGTGCTTCAAGCAACTGCGACCGACAACGGGAGTAAAACGCCGGAGCGCATTGGCGCGCACGCCAGCACGCACCAGCGTCGGCGGTATGCGGTCGAGGCGGTCAACGCGGTACTCATGTCGCTCACGTTGAAAGTTGAAACTTGTCCTTCCCCAGCAACGGTCCGCGGTGGCTCGATCGTTTGGCGTTTTGTGTAGCGTTTCCAGCGTTTCTGTACGCATTACTGGCTGTCATCCGGCGTCAAGTAGCTGTGTTCATACTGTTTTCCGCATATATTCCATCAGTGTTTCGTGAAACAAGCTCAACTGTGTGTTTTCGCCGACGGTTCGTTTCAACAATGGCCGGATCTGCTCGCCACCTTCGTTGCAGCTAGGAAAAAGCTAAGAACGTCGCACGTTCGGATAACGTACTTCTTTCGGTAAGTGAAATTAAGTGTGCCTCATATTTCGCCATTTCTACTGCAAGGTTTTAGAATTGTAATTAAAAGGTTAAATATGAGAGTTGTTTGCTGGTGGTTGAATCTTGGTCGAACGCGAAACTACGGAGGACAAGCCGGTGCGAAGCTTAAGCCGGACTTACTCACCCTATTTTGGGTAACCTTCTTCTGCGGGTTACAGCTCGTGTGTGGGTTGCGTGCGTGCGAGCGAGCGACAGGCCGACATAGTTGTAAGCAAGCTTGCTAACAACTATGCCGGCCTGTCGCTGACAAATAAAGTGCAGTGCTTCTACCGTAGGCGCCTCACCTGTGAGTGCACTTATGATTGATTGTTGTCTATAAATAGATGACAGCATTTTATGACATCTGTGTTGGGAAACCTGTCTTATTAGTTGTAAATCAAACGTAGCTTACTTGCCTTTTCTTGTACGCAGCTTTTCTTCACTGCTGTTTGTGCAACACATTGGGCCTGAGACCGCGCCAGCTAATGTGGAAGCCCGTTCAGTTTCTTTGACGGGACCCGGAGTGAATTCATGCAGAATTTGAACTTACGTTGCAGCCGTAGCAGTCAGCTTCACCTTGTGCGGTCACCTACTGTCGCATTTTGTGTTACATTAGGTTGTGCTTTGTTCATTAATAAAGCCGCTTTTACAACATCATGGGATACTTTATTGTTCGGTTACCGTGGCACGGGCTCTCACGTTCTTCGTCTTCTCCTGCTTGCCGTCAGGTTTTGTATCCCGCTATGAGAGGTGCAATAACAGTGCGATACTATAGTCTTAGATACCTCCTCAACCGGGACAAGCGACCGTCGACAACAACACGAGTGATGAAACATGATAATGATGCGATGAGGTCACTTTATGGCGTTCACGTGACGTCACTGACCGCCAAAATTGGTTACGTCACTATGGCGTCATCATTACAACATTATGGCGTCACGTAAAGTGACGTAATCACATGCCATCACCGTTTGGTGAAAAATGGGCCGATCCCAGAGGTACCGCAAAACAACGGCAGGTGCAGAGAGCTTGATACGCCTCCGATCCTGCAGGCAGTGAAAACCACGTTAGTTGCAGAAGGGCTTGAAGGGTGATAAGTACAACGACTGAGTACAATAAGATCAAGATTTCCTTCACCTTCGAGTCCTCCTACGCGAATGCACAAGGAACCGTTCGAGTTTTTATATTAATGATCAAGTCATTTATCTAAATAACTTGCATGTATCTTTCAAATCGAAGTCTATCTAATAAGTATAGAGGATTCAAATGGAATCGCTCACAAAAAGAGCTGTCAGCAAACTTCGCTCACAGTTTAGCATAAAGTATCGGCGTTAATAATTCGGAAAGCCTTGTTCTGATGTCTATGGTAACACAGCGCCCTTGCCCACTATCTCTTTACACGCATCTGTCACGAATCGTTATGAACTTATGAACACAGCGAACATCTGTATTAGGCTACCTAAATGCCCATAGGATGGAAGCCCCACTCTGAAACTTTCCATCAGCGTAATGCAATGTTGATGGTGCTGAACGATAAAAAGCGGTATACTTAGCGGGCTAGTCAACAGTCGGCCAGAAGAAGGAAACAAAACAATGTGGAGCTCTTAAAAATTAAGAACGATAAAGGTATAAAGCCCGGAGGGTATTTAAGGTTCGTCACTGTTCGCTATTTCTTTAATTATGTCTAGTTGGAACTCTAACGTTGCAATGCCATTCGTAATTTGTGTGCACGTGGAACGAAGGCTGGATGAAGAAGAAGAAGAAATCCTTCAGGCGTCGCCGCCATTCTGAGCAGCTGGTTCCTCACTCGTCTCCCGGCCAATCACCCAAGGCGCGCCATTCCCAAAGAAGAAACAGCAAACAGAGACGGCAAGGCCGCTAGTGACGACG
>JALIZH010021426.1:0-21318 GCA_030522465.1 Rhipicephalus appendiculatus
GCGTCTCCTCCCCCCCCTCTCTCTCTACTCTCCTACGCGCACCCACTTTCTCTCCTCTAGGAATACTCAACTCTACGGAGCGGCGCCCGCGTCCTGCACCCCCATTGCGCATGCGCGTCCCCTCACCCTCTCTCTCCTCTCCTAAGCTCATCCCCTTCCTCTCCTCTAGGAATCCTCTACTCCACGGAGCGGACGCGCATCGCCTCCCCCTATCTCTCCTCTCCTACGCTCACCCCCCTTCTCTACTCTAGGAATCGTCGACTCTACGGAGCGGCGCCCGCGTCCCACAGCGCATGTGCGTCCTCTCTGCTACTCTCAACCCCTTTTTCCTGCTGTAGGAATCCTCTACTCCACGGAGCGGCGCCCACGTCCGGCATCCCCACAGCGCATGCGCGACCTCTCCCCCCTCTCTCCTACGCCCACTCGCTTTCTCTACTCTAGAAATCCTCTACTCTACGGAGCGCCTCCCGCGTCCCCTCTCTCCTCTCCTGCGGTTCCCACCGTTCCTTCCTCTGGGAATCCTCTACTGAGCGGCGCGCGACAGGTGGTGCGACAGCTGCATACTCCGCTGGGGGGCACCACTGTAGTTCCACGGTATAAAAATGACGGCGCGCGGCTCATAATCTCTTCATACTTCAAAATAACAGCGCATCTTCAAAACGAGCACACAAAGGGAGAGGAAACGACACACACAACAAGCGCTGACTCGGAACTGAAAGGTTTATTCCGCATCACATATATAAATATACGCCTCATGCAGCACATGTGACTAGGATTGCTACCACTAGCTTGTCTAAGTAAGGTAAGTAAAGTGAACTCATGGAAAAACCTGCCGCAGAAAATCAATTTCTTTGTCACACAATTCGACTGACACCTGGCTCACACAATTATCTTTTTCCTTAACAATGTGATATGCCTCTGCCTCCTCCCGGTTTATCTGCTGCCAGTGCTTATAAACAGTCTTCGTTTCAGCGAAAACGGGGGGAGCATCCACAGAAACTTCGCAGAAACGAAGACTGTTTATAAGCACTGACAGCAGTTAAACCGGGAGGTGGCACCACGGAACTACCGTGGTGCTCCCAGCGGAGTATGCAGTTGTCGCACCACCTGTCGTGCGCGCCGCTCAGTAGAGGATTCCCAGAGGAGAGAACAGGCGGAACCGTAGGAGAGGAGAGAGAGGGGACAGGGTGAGCGTAGGAGAGATGTGGCGAGGACGCGCATGCGCTGTGGGGATGCGGGCTCCGTAGAGTAGAGGAAGGGGGGTGAGCTTAGGAGAGGGGACGCGCATTCGCTGTTGGGGGGTGTAGGACGCGGGACGCGGGCGCCGCTCCGTAGAGTAGAGGATTCCTACAGGAGAAGAAGGGGGGTGAGCGTAGGAGAGGAGAGATGGAAGGGACGCGCATGCGCTGTCGGGGGGTGTAGGACGCGGGCCCCGCTCCGTAGAGTAGAGGATTCCTAGAGGAGAGAAAGGGGTGAGCGTAGGAGAGGAGAGAGAGTGGGGGGAGGGGGCGCGCATGCGCTGTGGTGGTGTGGGACGCGTGAAGGAGGGACAGACTAAGCCCCTCCCCCCAAACTCATGCAAGCAAGATCAAGGAATGAAGTCAACCTGGGTGACAGACACCACCTGCCTAGCCATTGCTAAGCAGCCTCTCTGTGCTCACGGCCATGACTCTGGTGACTGTAGTGGTGGTTGACGGCCTTATATTGTACTACAGTGTTCTGGTTCGCATAGTGGGTGCTTCCCTACTTCATGAAAGAGGCGGGACGCGGGAGGGACGCAAATAGCCCCGAGCATAAGATGCCTCGCATCTAAAAAAAATAACAGGCAGAGACATCTCCACGATCTGAATCATGACGAGTGGGTGAAGTATTGGGGATCATCTTTACCGTAAATCACGCGTGACAATGCTCACTAGCGCATGTAAAAAAGTGACAACGCCATGTTTAGAGTATATACAATGTGTTTTTGCCGTTGAGCCGCCGCTTCCCGATCCCTCAACCCCGGAGTAGCAGGTTGTTGTCGGCGTTGCCGCTTTGCCTTTCGCGGGCGAGAGCGTTTTCGCGGTCGTTTTCATCCATGGCAGAAAGAGAACATGTGGTCTGGAACGTGCTTATCCATCATGGTAATCAGCGTCATCGTCATCACGTATAGAGGGTACCTTGCATGTGCTGTGCCGTGATGGCAGAAGTAGAATGTGTGGTCTGGAACACGCTTCTTCTTCATCGTCATCAGCGTCATCGCCATCGCCGGACGACGGACAAGCCTAGACCTAGGCCTCTACAGAGGAAGAAAGAACATTATCCACAACGACAGGAATAAGTAAAGAGTAAACCTTTTGAGACATTCTATTTTGTGAACGTGGGTTAACAGGGAAACTGCTTAAAACAAAGGTGAAAAAGAATTTTGAGCATAGGTTCGAACTCATTTATTGCTTTTATCGGTGGGCATAGTGCAAAGCACACCAATTCGTTTGGCCGTTTCTGTGTTTCGTGTAAGATGTGTATGTCCTCGTCCTTCGTTTGATGTGCATAAAACAATGGCAAGCTCGTCGATGACAAATTGATTGTCGATAAAACGCACCTACTAGGATTTGAACGACGTGTCGTCTCTCACTATGGGGAGAAAATTAAATAACGCAGCGTCTTCTTGTCTTGTGTAACATGTCTTAAATGCGAAGCATTTCTTAGCGAACTTCGGCGACTTTGAGCGTATCTATCTATCTATCTATCTAGCCGTCTACGACTTCGTGCTCTCCTGGCCGTATCGTTAATGGGATTTATACCAAATTTGGTATGGCATAACATGACCGTATGAGGAACATAAATGGCTGGTCATATCATGAAAATCGTAACTAACTTGTCATTAAAAGTATGATTTACATGCCACGCTCATGGCGCGCTCGCGGCCGTTTCGTTAGCTCGATATACACCAAATTTGGGATTGAATGACGTGACTGTATGACGGACATAAATGACAGGTGGTAATATGCAAATAATGACTTGCATGTCATGAACAACATGATTTACACCAGCTTGATATACACCAAACTTGGTATTTAGTGACGTGACTGTATGAAGAAAATAAATGACGAGTGGTAATATGGAAATCATGACATATCATGTGTGACATGACTTGCATGCCACGCTCATGGCGCGCTCGCGGCCATTTCGTTAGCTTTATATACACCAAATTTGGGATTGAGTGACGTGACTATATGACGAACATAAATGACAAGTGCTAATATGAAATCATGACTTGTCATGTGCGACATGACTTGCATGCCATGCTCATGGCACGCTCGCGGCCGTTTCGTTAGCTTGATATACACCAAACTTGGTATTGAGTGACGCGACTGTATGACGAACATAAATGACAAGTGGTAATATGCAAATCATGACATGTCATGTGCAACATGACTCGCATGCCACGCTCATGACACTCTTGTGGCCGTTTCGCCAGCTTGATATACACCAAATTTTAAGGTGAAAGCCTTTAATGTCTCGTGCTCACGTGCGCCCGTCCGTCCGTCCGTCCCTCCAGCCGTGCCCTGGCACTGTGCCAGGTGGTTGCCGGGGCGCGCAAACGGATGCCGGTGGCGTTGGACTCTACAGCGCTCGCGCTTTGCTTGCGTAGCGTCTCTGTGCCCAGCGTCTCTAATCATGCAAGGAGGGGGACGCGCGCATCACGTTCCATTCTGACCGACCCCGTCTCAGTGAGCACAGGCGTTCGAGGAACACACTTTGGAATTGACAAGGTGTCCGTCAATTTAAACGCTGGAACCCGGATGGCGTCTGCACGATGCGCAGAGCGCGAGAACACGAACGCATGCGAAACGGAGGCAGGCTGGTCTCGCGCCTCGCTGGGATTCGAGAGAGAGAGAGAAATAACTTTATTGATAGTGTCCAGCGGAGTTTGTTGGGGCGGGCCTCAGCCCCGGCCTAGGCATCGGCCGCGAGCCCTTGGGCTCGGGCGGCTTCCTCGGCTCGCATGACGGCCCACAGTTGGTCTTCTAATGCGGAGCTGAGCAGAGCCTCCTCCCAGCGCACCCTGCGGTTCGAGACTGCCTCCTCGTGATTTCTCTGTGTTTTGGCATCTAAGCTCGAGCATTCCCGATAGTATGTGGGCCAGTGTCGCCCGTGCATCGCAAACTGTGCATTTGTCCGTCAAATATAGATCAGGGTAACAGAGACGAAAGAGAACTGGGTTTGGGTATGTGTGTGTTTGCAGTTGTCGCCACGCAACTGTCTGTTTTTTATTTAACCTGTTGTGTGGTGGTGGGTATTTGCGCCTTCCTAGCTTGTAGTGCTGTGTAATTTCATTGTAGCTAGTCATACGTTCCTCCCACTCCCACTCTTCCCCGAGTAGAACTTCGGTCGAGGCGGCGTCAGTGTTCGCAACGGCTCGGTTCGTGAGCTCTCGAGCCGCCGCGTGCGCCGCCTCGTTACCGGCCAGCGGGGTTTGTGTGTGTGCGGGGGTCCATATAACGAAAGTGTCATTTTTGTTCCGAATTTTTTCCTTCGTGATTCGTTAGGATTCGTAGCGCCTCTCGGGAGACACGGCCGTTGGCATAGTTACGTATCGCCGCTTGCGAGTCGCTAATCACTACTTCGGCCTCGGTGGTGGCCACCGCGAGGGCGATGGCCACCTCCTCAGCCGTCTCGATGAGTGGGGTTTGCACCGTAACGCTCGTCTTGCATGTGCCTTCGCAGTCTACCACCGCGGCCACGTAACCACACCTTGCGCGCGTACCTGGCCGCGTCCACGAATACTGCTTCCTTGCAATTTCCGAATTTCCTCTGCAAGTCCCGCGCCCTCTGATTTCTTCTACCGGTATGATGTTCCGGGTTGCATGTTTTTGGGCAACGGCGGAACAACTATTCCTTCTCTCAGTGTCGCGGGTACATCTGCTTTTTCACCTTGCTGCGTGTGATAGCCTGTGCCTAACTTTTCGAGGATGTACCGGCCCGTCTTCGTCTTTGAAAGTCGTTCATACTGTGCTATGTCGTGCGCTTCTATCAATTCGTCCAGCGTGTTGTGCAATCCGAGTTCTAGTAATTTCACCGTGCTTGTGTTAATGGGTAACCCCAAGGCTTGCTTATAAACTTTCCTGATTAAACAATCTAATTTGGACTTCTCGGCGACCTGCCACTTTAAGTAAGAGGCAACGTACGTTATTCTGCTAAGGACGAAGGCTTGCACAAGCCTAATCGTGTTGCCTTCTTTCATACCACTATGTCTGTTTGTAATTCGTTTTAGTAGCCTGTTTGTCTGATTTACCGCGTTTTCCAATTTGCGTATGGTTTCGCCGTTGTGCCCATTAGCTGCAAGATGCAAGCCTAACACGCGTATGACGTCTACTCTGGGAATTGCGTGGCCTTCCGAAGTTGTCAGCCGGATCTCTCCCTCTGCGTTATTTCCGTTTTGTCCGCTGTCTCTGGGCTTTCGACCTCTGCGCGTAGGTTTGTAAACTAGCAGCTCCGATTTCTCAGCGGAGCAGGTGAGGCCTGTGCCCTCTAAGAAACTTTGAACTGTGTCGATGGCTCTCTGTAGTGTGTGTTCTATCTGGCCGTCGCATCCTTGAGTTACCCACATAGTGATGTCGTCGGCGTACAGACTGTGGCAGAGCCCATCAATCTCCTCCAATTTAGCAGGTAGCCCTACGAGTGCGAGGTTAAAGAGCAAGGGCGAAATCACCGAGCCCTTGAGGGGTGCCGGCGCTGCCCATCTCAATCTCTCCGGACTCTAGATCTCCCAGCGTAATCCTCGCTGTCCTGTCCGTGAGAAAATCGCGCACGTAGTCGTACGTCAGTTTACCGAGCCCTAGTTCTACTATTCGGGTCAGTATAGCTTGAATGCTTGACGTTGTCAAATGCCTTCTTGATATCTAGGCCCAATATTGCTTTGGTGGATGTGGTCGTACTGTCTATTATCTGGTGCTTTATTTGTAGCATGGCGTCCTGCGTGGAGAGGTTCCTCCTGAAACCCAGCATGGTGTGAGGAATCAGGTCATGGTCCTCGAGAAAGTTGGTTAGCCTCGCGAGGACCACGTGCTCCATGACCTTACCAACGCGGGACGTCAACGATACCGGCCTTAGATTTTCCAGCTGTAGGCGCTTTCGCGGTTTTGGTATCATAACTATGCGGGCGGTTTTCCACTGTCGTGGAATGGATCCCTTTTCCCAGCATTCGTTAACGAAATTCGCGAGGTGCTCTATTGATGTGTCATCTAGATTTCTAAGCGCTTTGTTTGTAACCCCGTCCGGTCCGGGTGCCGACTTTGTGTTGAGTCTGTGCAACACCGAGCGTATTTCAGCAATGATGAATGGTCTATCTAAGCTTTCGTTCACAATGCCTTTGTATTCAGAGTGGGCCACGGGTCTAGCCTGACTAGCGTATCTCAGTTTGAGCTCGTGAAAGAGTTCGTCGTTGGTCCCTTTGTATTCGTTTATTATCTTATTGACCTTTTGCCGATGTGCCGTTTTGGTCTCCTCTGGGTCCAGTAGGAACCTGAGGAGATTCCACGCCTTGGTGAACCCTACCCGACTATCCATGCTGTTACACGTCTCTTCCCACTGTGACTTGCAAAGCTGTAACGCGTATTCCTCGATCTCTCTATTTAGTTTAGCTATTCTCCTACGTAAATTCCTATTGTGTCGTTGTACTTTCAATCGGGCTTGTAAGCTACGTTTAGCCTCCCACATATGCAGGAGCTTACTATCTAGGACCTGGAGGTTCGCCTCGGGCGGGACCTCGTGCGTTGCCGCCGCGACATCCCGCCTCAGCGTTGTGGTCCACTTTTCGATATCATCGATGTTTTCTACGGACTTAATCCTATCTTTTCTGTTTTCCCTGAACTTGTCCCACTCTACAAGTTTGAGTAGCTTTCTTTTCGTTTTGCTCGGGCCCGCGTTGACTTCAATTTCTACAATGGTGTGATCGCTGCCCAAATCTTCGTGTGTATTTGTCCACCGTACGTTTCCTATGTTTTTAACGAACGCTAGGTCTGGTGAAGTGTCAGCACAAACGCTATTTCCCTCGTCGCGTAGGCGTAGAGGGGTCGGTAACGAGAGTGAGACCTTCCTGTTGAGCGTCGTCCCAGAGATTTTTTCCTTTCAGGGTTTCATATTTGTAGCCCCATGCTGAATGATGAGCGTTGAAGTCTCCCGCTACGAGGAGAGCTCGGGTACCTGCGATGCCAGCCGCCTTCTTGAGTAACGCGCGGAAGTAGTGCCTATGTCGAGGGCTGCAGTACACATTAAGAATGAAAAGACTGTCGTCTCGGTTCTTCGTGGGTACTATCTACACCAACAAGTGCGGTATCGCGTCAGCATTAATCTCGTGCTGCGTTACGGTCAGGTTACGTTTGACTAGCGTCGCGAGGGCCGGTTTGTCCCGAGGGGCGCTATCGTGAAATGACCTGTAACCCGATAATTTAGCCTTAACGTTAGTTTCCTGTAGTAGTATCACGTCCGGTTGCTCCGTGTTAATTAGGTACTGTTGAAGGTGTCCCCGTTTTCTAGCGTATCCTCGACAATTCCACTGCCAAATTATGTAAGTATTAGTGTCGTGTGTAGCCATGATGCCAGTGAAGGTTAGTGTCTCTGTGTCCACTGATCTGTGGTACGGTTTCCCAGAAGGTTTGACTGGCCCGCAGTTGCTAGCTGGTAGCCTTCGCTCGGTGTTTTCGACCCTCATCTGTAAGGCAGCAAGTTGTTGCTGTATTTGCTGCATTGTAGTCGTTATCTGCTGCATGGTGTTGGTGAGCTGGCTAAGCATTCCTTCCATTTCTGCCTTACGCGTGTTCTTTTCCTCCTTTATTTCTTTCCTAATTGTTCTTATGTCATCTTCGACTTGAGCTTCTCGTCTATCCGGTCGTTTCCTATTCTTGTCCTCTGTTTTCTGTGTTTGACTGTCGGCTTGAGCCGGGTCCACTTCTACTGCCCTGCGTTTCGTGGGAGTGGGCACATTTTCGTCCCCAAGTAGTGCTTCCCCTGTATTTTCCGCAAATTGGATGATTACTCCCTTTTTTAGCTACCTCGTTCTTTAGTCTAGCATTTCCTTCTCTGAGCTCCTGTATTACAGTCTTGTATCTGGTGTTATCGCTCTCCAATTGCTCGAGTCATTTTTGGATTTGCGTGATCATGTCGTTTTCCCCCTCGCTATTAGTAAAGGCAGTGCCGAACCGCGCGCGCTCCCCGGAGGCGGCTTCCGCCCAGCTCACCTTGTAGGCCTTTGGTAGGCCATCTTTATCTCCGGTTCCGGCAGCGCGCGTCGTTGTTGTGTCGGCACAGGCGGTAGGCTTGCTCTGGGACTTGGGTCTGTCCAGGGCTCCAGCTCCGAGCGCAGGTTGTCGCTTGGCGTTCTTCGACCGAGAGCGAGAGCGGGAGCGGGAGCGGGAGCGAGTACGCGAGGTGGATCGCCCTCGTCTCTCTCCCTCCAGCGCCGAACAGTCGTTTCCTCTTTCTCCGTAGGGCCTTTGGTCCTTGCCTGTTTCTTCTTCTCGTTGCCTCCTTTCCCACTGGCGTTTCTTCACGATGTAAGGAGTCCTGTACTTGGCGTGGCATTTTGTCTCCGGTAGGGTGGTCCTTGCCGCAAAGTCGACATCTGGGTTCACATTGATGGTCTTCCGGTGGATCATCGCAGCCACAGCCTCTGCATCTTTTACTCTCTGGGTTGGGGCAAACGTCGGATCGATGTCCGAGTCGGCCGCATGCGTAGCACGTTTCATACTGTTTCTTGTAGAGTACGCAACGGTGCTCCATTCCATTGTAGTAGATGTAGTGCGGCACTACACTTCCTTGGAATACGACGATAGCGTTTGTGGTGTTTCCCATCCTCTTCGCGTGCAACAACGTTGGGTTGTGCTCTTTGACGAGGTGTCTCTCAATATCTTCAGGGGAGTCCTCGTCGGGTATCCCACGGATGATGCCCTTGGTTGTATTTTCCGGCGCGGCTGCGTATGCACTAGCTGCGTATTCTTTGTTTCCCATGCGTAGCTTAGAGATGTCACAGTATCTTCTGGCTCTCTCTTCCGATGGAGTGCTTACTACTATTATGTTCTGTCTTTCGTTGACACGAAAGATATCACCTCTTGTTTCCTCTTGCCTCAGTCCGGCCGCGTCGCGTATGCTGTCGCCGATCCGAGCAGCACGATGTGTCGCGGTACTGAAGCCATCTCTAGGGCGCACGATGACCTTGATGTCGTCCACCGGCAGATTCGGTTTCTTGATTGTCATGTTTAGTCTTCGCATGTTCCTGGCTGCCCTTCGTAGATACGTTTCTTCCTTGGCCAGCGTGTCAACTGTCTGCGTAGCGGGGTCAGTGCCCTCGACGAGCGTCTTGCGGTCCTTACATTTGGCCCGCACCTCGAGCCATCCCTTCTCTTTACGGACGTCTGTCGGCGATATGTCTTCACCGTCTACTTGAACGACTTCCATTTTGGTCGTAGATAAAGCCGAAAAGCGAGTAGTCAGGGGGCGTCGCACTTCTCGCCGCGTTCAGCGTAGTCGCCGGCCGCGTTCGCGGCGCGAGCGATGGCGTCGACCAGGGCTGCGTTCGGCTTAGTCCGTCTGCCGGTGTGGCACCACAATAAGGGCACTGCAGTGAGCAGAAAAACGGCTCACCTGCGAAAAACCTGGTATTGATAGGGTTCGCTGACCTTCTCGAAACTGCTGAGGGATACGTCGTTGATCGGAGATCTGAATTTCCGCCACAAACATCGAAAATTCGCGGAGCCGACGTGAAACGCGTCCGCACTCTCAGGCCCCCCTAGTGGCCCTCCTCGCTGGGATTCGAGATAAAAAAATTAAGTGAACATAAGTGGCAGGTGGTAACATGAAAATCTTGGCATGCATGCCATCTACAATGCCATTTACATGCCACGCTCATCGTGCGCTTTCGTCCAGTTCGCTAGCTTGATATACACCAAAATTTGTATTGCGTGACGTGACTGTATGACGAACACAAATGACAAGTCCTAACATGTAAATAATGACATGCATATTATGTACAGCATGATTTGCTCCTTGCTGGCTGTTTCGCATCGCATCGATTCCCGCAGTGCGTGGGATCTGCCGGTTTTTTGTCGATATCTTTTTCGTTCCACCTTCCTGTCGCACTACCATACGCAACCGGAAGTAGGAGAGGTGGTGCCATTACACTTCGGAGCTAAGACATTGTCGTTGTTCCGCGCCTGCTTACGTACCTCTCTGGCATGCATGGGCGGGAATGATCGCAAATGATGAGGTCGACTCTCGAATGGCTCGTCGTACATTTATGTGACCAACGTCAGCCTGCACTCGACTCGATCGGAAACGTCGGCGGAAAGTATGCAGATTTCTGTAATAATGTCAACGTTTACGTTCCTGCTAGAAGAGCAGAACGTATTGAGGTCACTGTGGCTGAGGCCTCCATCGTGGTGCCTGTTGAGTTTAAAAGAAGAATGCATGGTTCTTCTTCCGACGATGACTGTAGCCTTCTGGGTGATAGCGTACACGACGTAACTATTGTAGGTATAATCATCCGAGATGACCGATTATTGCTACCTCGGGGAGGTAGACGTCACTTGCCACGCACGTGATCGAGGCGTGAACGCAGGAACGGCTGGTTTCACTTATTTCAGTGCGCTGCGTCGTGGACAACTACCGCCATATAGCCTGAGGAAACTAGCCACGCGTTGACGGACACGAAAACACACGGAATCCCAGCCGTATGGAGCATAGGTCTCAAAAACTATCTGTGGCGGCTAAATGTCTATATTTATTATGTTTTTCTAGTGAGCAGCACCTTGGAGACAGGTGCTGCCATCTGCTGTCTACACATGCCGTCGCCTTGCGACAGGCTCAAGATACTAAAATAGGTCAAAAGATGGCGCTACAGGTCATGTCAACACCGACGCTGGTCAAGAGAGGACTGCTCGCATAACTTATAGAAAATGCCGCATTTTTTGGTGTAAAAATGAAATATTTTTGAATTAAAGAGGCGGTATCGATATCGCGAGCGCAAAAAATGGGACAGCTCGTGAATAAAGCAATTGGATTAGAAATTGACGCAGACGGTATGCTACCAAAAAGCTGGCAGATCCCACGCACTGTGGGAATCGATGTAATGCGAAGCAGCCAGCAAGAAGCAAATAATGCTGTATATAATATGCATGTCATTATTCGCATGTTAGGACCTGTCATTTGTATTCATTATACAGTCACGTCACGCAATACAGATTTTGGTGTATATGAAGGTAGCGAACAGAACGCAAGCGCACCATGAGCGTGGCATGTAAATGGCATTGTAGATGACATGCATGCCAAGATTTTCATGTTACGGCCTGCCACTTATGTTTGCCTAATTTGTTACCTCCAATCGCAGTGAGACGCGAGACCAATCTGCCTCCGTTTCGCATGCGTTCGTATTATCGCGCTTTGCGCATCATGCTGGCGCCATCCGCGTTCCAGAGTTTAAATTGACGGACACTTTGTCAATTCCAAAGTATGTTCCTCGAACGCTTGTGCCCATTGAGATGGGGTCGGTAAGAGTGGAACGTGATCCGCGCGTCTCCCTCCGTGCATGATTAGAGACGCCGGAAAAAGCGACGCTACGCAAGGAAAGCGCGAGCGCTGTAGAGTCCAACGCGACCGGCGTCCGTTTGCGCACCCCGGCGCCCACCTGGCACCGTGCCTAAAGCCCCTGAAACTTCGTAAAGTAGCGACATATGTAGGGAGAAACGCGCCTCCTCGCTTTTCTCCCTCCCCTGCCCTCTCCGAGGCTGACGCCGCCTCGGCATTGGCCAACTGCCATCACGTGGGACCGCGCGAAGAGTTCGTTTGTTTACAGTCGCTCGCGAATGTAGTCACAAATTCTGTGTGCGAAAACGAATGTGTGAGGCTATATAAAAGCGCTAACGTCTCCAAAGTAACTTATAAACAAAAAACAAAATATACCGAGAGCGAGATGGCTAGTGCGAATGCTTACAGCGCGCTGTCTGGCGGGCGCGCGCGCTCACTCTTGGAAAGGTCGTCTGCTACGCGGGAGCAACGTAGGTGGCGCCATGTTCGAAAAGAGAGTGCGAAGGAGAGGAGACCGAGGAGGAACGAGAGCGGCGGAGGAGAGTGTCGCTACTTTGCGAAGTTTCAGGGGCTTTAACCGTGCCAAGGCACGGCTGGAGGGAGGGAGGGAGGGACGGACGGACGGAAGGACATGAGCATGAGAAATTAAAGGCTTTCACCTTAAAATTTGGTGTATATCTAGCTAGCGAAACGGTCACGAGAGTGTCATGAGCGTGGCACGCAGTCCATGTTGCAGATGACATATCCTGATTTCCATATTACCAGTTGTCATTTATGCTCGCCATACAGTCCCGTCACTCAATATGAAATTTGGTGTATCGCAAGCTAGCGAAACGGCCACGACAGTGTCATGAGCGTGGCATGCAAGTCGTGTTAACCATGACATGTCATGATTTCCATATTATCACTTGTTATTTATTCTCGTCATGCAGTCACGTCACTCAATACCAAATTTGATTTTGGGACATTAAACCCCAGATATTAATTAATTAATCAATACCAAATTGGTGTATATCAAGCTAGCGAAACGGCCCCGAGAGTGTCATGAGTAGAGACCGGATTATAGGCAAATGCCTATTTTTTTCCTTGAGTTCCTTTCGTGCCACATTGATATATGAGCATGAATTAGAGGTTAAGAGGGGCTTTTGTAGTGTTTTTATAGTGCCTATAAATGCCTATTTTTGCGATCGTGCCTAAACGCATATAGGTGCCTATAAATGCCTATTTTCCAAATGGGTGCCTATATGAACACTATTTAACCCCAAATTTCACCTTCGAGTGCAGTTTGAGACCGTTATTCATGTTACCAGGCAACATTGACCTTTAGGAATACTAGGAGATTCAAACTAGCCTTCTATTTCAACCAATTTCCGGAAAACAATTTCTGGCAGCCGTAAAATGGGACGCGCCGGCCATCTTAAGCCAACACGCTGAGATGTCGCGAGTGGCTAAAGGACGAGAGGTTCATGAGAGGAAAAGACGCTGTTTCTGCAACCCTAAATGGGAGCAAGTCAACGTCTACTATAGAATGGGGAGAGGGAAATAAACATGGGAAGAGAAGATGAGAAGGGAGAGTGACGTCCGTGGTCAAGGACGCGGCGGTTGACTTCTAGAGCCATTTGTCCATTCCAGTGTCCTCAAGGAAGTGAACCACCTTGAAGACATGGGTGTGGCAGTGGGCAAGAAATAGGAGGTCCTTCTGGGCAGCCGCGGGAAGGTGACGGACGAAAGCGAAACCATGGAGTGCTGTCAGGGGAAAGGAGACTGTAGATCAAATGTACGAAAAATGTGATGTGCACGCGGGTTTGGTTTTGTTTGTTGATGCGTGCCCAATGAAGAGCGTTGGACCCCAATAATTTTTTAAGTTGGCTCATTACGAGCCGCGAAACCATTATGCGAGGAGGCGTCATGCGCACGCAAGGTCACGTGCGCATGACGTGCCTGAGCGAGCTCGTGCACGCGAGCGGTGTTGTGCCATTTCGGCGTTCTCTGTAGTGTGCTGCCTATTTCTTTGGGATGCATCTCTCAGTGCGCGCACGTTTGGAGAGGCTGGCACGAATCACGTATCCTTACCGCGACACACCGCGTCGCACAGTTGGAACTGTCGTTAGGGACAATGCACCAAAATCGCGCCAAGCGTTGTTCTGGTGCCGGCGCGACGCGGGAACGGCGAAAACACTACCGCATACGAAATCGAGGCAGATTAGTCTCACATCTCGCTGCGATACGAAGTAAGAAATAAAAAATAAAAATGCAAACACATTCCTCTTGTGTGCTATTTCTCTCAACTTTTATTCATCTATTTAAGCAACGTAATACAGAAATTATACAAGTCGCCTCGAATAATTCTCGCAGTGTCACGTGCTACTGCGAGCGATGTCAGAGCACCGATGTCTACGTAGAAGAGCGATGTTAGAGCTCAGATAACTACGCAGGAGCATTCTTTGTTGTACGTCCAACCCCTCCATCTTGGGTCGCGCTCCTGCGAGAAGTGCAAGCGGTGTTCATTTTGAAATTTCACATTTTTCCGCGGCGCGTAACGTTGCAAATATTGGTAGACGTGATCATGAGCGCCCAGTTCACGCAAAAGACTTGCGAGTTCAAAATGCTCAGACCTGGTGGGGGGGCCCTTTAAAGATGTTCGTCGAGAGAGTAGCAACTGACCCTACGCAATTATACCCGGCCAATACGAGGCATCCCTGCCTTCTGGTTTTTTAGTGGTCTAACTACCTGTTTCGGTGCATACCGAAAATAAAGAGATCCACGACTGGTCGATTCCACGGTGGACACTTTACTCACCATGATAGAGAATAAAAGGAGAGACTGTGTTCAACGAACCATGCGGCAAAAATGACAATTGCGTGGCTATGTTCAAGTGTTGGCGCCTTTGTGTCATCGTGAATAATAACATTTCTTGCTTTTCTGTCGTAAATGCAGGTCGCGTACGCCTCTTCTTGAAATATTTTGAATTTATGTAAAAATTTATTGTGCCTATATTTACGATTTTGGAAGCCTAAAACTGTGTTTCGCCTGCCTATTTTTGGCGCCTAAAACGCGCTTTTTAAGTGCCTAAAAATCCGGCCTCTAGTCATGAGCGTGGCATGCAAGTCTTGTTGCACATGACATGTCATGATTTCCATATGACCACTTGGCATTTATGTTAGTCATACAGTCACGTCGCACAATACCAAATTTCGTGTATATCAAACTAGGGAAACGGCCGCGAGCATGCCATGAGCGTGGCATACAAGTCATTTTCACATGACATGTCATGATTTCCATATGACCAACCATGTGTAGATGTGAAGCAGCGGGCGCTAACGCTTACACTGGCGGCGGCGTTGACGCTGGCGCTCATCGCAGCGTTGCGCAGCAGAGAAAACTGGGGAGGCGCAAAGCACGCAGTGATGGAGCGGTGTTTCCTACTGGAACTTGCCAATCGCTGCTAATGGACAATGAGAGACAGAAGACTCCGACTGGACACAGAGACCCGCAGTCCGCTTTTAGTTAACGCGCACGCTGCGAATTTTTATTGCTCAACAACGCACAGGAGAAATCTCCCACCGCCACCACCTTGCAGGTCAAGATCCAGTGCCGTATATACGGGGTGGCCGGTTGTGCAGCGCGAGCAGTCGGTTTTTTCTACCGAGAAACTCGCTAGCAGACGCTGCCTGCGTCGGCGTCGTGAGGCGAGAGAGGGGGGGGACGCACATACCCAGTGGCAATGTGGACGCCGCGGGCAGGGATGCCTAGAGGAGAGAGGGGGGGGAGCGTAGGAGGGGAGAGAGGAGGGGAGGCGCATGCGCAGTCAGGGTGTGGTTCCCACGGGGAGGGATGGATACCTAGAAGGGAGAGAGGAGGTTTTTATTTTTATTTTTAAAGGGTTTGCGCATGCGCAGTAAGCGTGGTCACGCGGCACACCACCACCACCACCGGATTAAGCTTCGCCATAAGATGCTTCACATCTAAAAATTGGCCGCGTATCTGCGTGCTTCGCTGCAAATGGCGTCGAAAGACGATAGTCTTGTGCCGGCCGTACTACTATGTCTTGCCTTGCCTCAGACAGCGTCTACTCTACGTTGAATTGGCCGCATCTGGCTGGCGTTGAGAAAAAAAATTGAATTACACTTTGTACATTCCAAAGTGTGTTCGGCGAAAGCGTGTGGCCATTCCGCTGACTATGCCATGTCTTTAAATCTTTTACACTCTCAGTGGAATAACACACAAACCGAATGTGTGCGTGTTTTCTTTTTTTTAATTTTTTATCGCGAATCACAGTGAGACGCGAGACTAATCTTCCTCCGTTGGCATGCGTTAGTATTTTCTCGCGCTCTGCGCATCGTGCAAGCGCCATCCGCGTTCCAGCGCTTAAATTGACGGACCCTTTGTAAATTCGAAAGTGTATTCCGTGAACGCCTGTGACCATTCAGACGGCGTCGGTCAGAATGATTGCAAACGCTGGGCACAGCGACGCTACGCAAGCAAAGCGCGAGCGCTGTATAGTCCGACGCCACCGGCGTCCGTTTGCGCATTCCGGCGGCCGCCTGGCTCCGTGCCAGAGCTCGGACAGACGGACGGACGGACGGACACCGGACGGATGGGAGCATGACGCACTAAAGGCTTTCGCCTTAAAATTACACCATCTACCGCTAAAGGGAACGATGTGTAGATGCGAAGCAGCGGGCGCTAACGCTTACACTGGCGGCGTCGTTGACGCTGGCGCTCATGGCGGCGTTGCGCAGGAGAGAAATCTAGGGCGCAGTCTTAACGAAACGATCTACAATAATCCCGAAGCTTCTCGAACAATGAGGCGCGGTTTGCGCAGAGCATTGCTGACAGTGTCTGCGCGCGAAAACCATATACAGCAACAGTGAAAATAAGAAACGCGCGTGGCAATATCCCGATAAGTGGACAGCAGGTGATGAAGAGCTCTTGTGTGTTCCGCAGGGAGTACGGGGGAAATCATCTTACAAATGTTGTGCGCAGTCGACGAGGACCAATTAATAGGCGACAAAGGTGTGCTGGTACTGGAGAGGGATTCAGTGGCCATAGAAGAGATATGATATTCTTCGAAAGGGGTGAAATGCGCCATGGCGATGCCGCGGGGAAGCACGTGGGTAGAAAATGCGAAATAGACGATTGGTACGCAAGCCCGATTCTCTTTTATTTAGATTATGGTGCTTGGCAGGGCAATATTCCGCGTCAGAACCACGTCGGTGAGCGGCGACACGACATGGTTGCTATCTGGGACGGGAAGATAGGGCGTTAGGATAACAGCTGAAACGTAATCATCTGTCGCCTCATGAAGACGCCACATGGTTGCGTCATAAGGTTAGCATCATTTCTTCCATCACTCGCGCTGACGCCGCCGACGATCAATTTTCGCGTTTTATAAGGCATCTTAGGCTTCCAGAACACTAGCGAACACGCACAAAGACTACACAGAAAGGAGGAGGATAACTGCTTGTTGCATTAACGGGCATGTAAGGCTCTCGCCTAAAAAATATATTTCTTGAGTGAGTCTGGGTGAGCTCCATCCATTTTGCTGACCTATGGTAACTGCTATTGAGAATCACTTGTTGGCGCGCACTTTAAGATAATATCCCTTTAGTCAAAGCATTGAATGAAAAATTAAGCTGTAGAAATGCTCTAAACTATTCTGTGTTCATTCTCACACGAATAATTTTTTTCGGCAACATCAATGAACGTGTCTTAGGTAGCACTGCCGCATAATAATGGCTGATATTACTGAGAATTTGGGAAATGTGTTTGAAAAACTAACTAAGAGTGAAAGAAAGTGGTTTTCATAGATGAGTGGTGAATTTGAGGATACAGAGAAAGGTCAAAGGAAAGCTAGTACTCGCACTTGCCAACCGGTTGAACGTACCGTATCTCTGCGTAGGAAGATGTTGTGTGTTGAATTCCCCGACGTGATTCCTTACTCACATGCCTCATGTATATATGTAAATTTGTCAATTATTCGTCCATTTCGAACTTTCCAAACTCATGGTTAAAGCATTCAATGCATTTCCAATTTTTTTACGACAGCACTTAATACTATCCAAGCACTTTGTAATATAGAGGTAACGCAACTGCTATTAAAAGATTCGCCAGATGTACGCGCAGATAGAAAGTATGATCGAGAGCGCATGTTGCATAGAATACTCAGAAAATAAGTATCACAAAGGTCACCCAAGTAGTTTCGGGTATCAAGATGTTGAGTTGGCGATTTTTAGCAGTGGTAAACGATAAATCTTTCATGCAGGTCAGAAAAATATGAGAACAGCACATATTTGGAAAAATATGTCATTTATTACTACTTTGCAAAGCACAGCTTCATTTTTGCTTCAATATATTAGGTAGGTACACATTAAAATTCTACTATATTAGTTTATTTGAGTGCATAGTAAAGCAGCTCCTGGCAGCTGCGCCTCAAGACGCAGACCGTTGATTCACTCAACCGGCTCCAAGTTTCTTCCACCCTGGGTTGCTCCATAGATGCTGCCGAGGGCTTGGCTGGGCGCCACAAATGATGCCACTGTAAAAAACAACGAGAATTGTTATTACACGCTGTAGCATGAAGTCTCCGTGCGTGTGTGGTTGTCGCCTGTTGGTTGGAATAAAGTTCCCTTCGGGATGTAGGTTCACTGGAAACTAAACTGAATGCTCTGGCGTGTTGGTAAAACATACTAAAAATAAACAGCGCAAACGACAGAGCATGGAAAACAAAAAGCGGTAAGCAAACACGCAGTTTTCCCTCCCCTTTATTTTTTTTGATTATCTGTCTTTTGGACAGTTTTGTCTTATAGTGCCTCGTCATAGATATACTTATGCATCTAATGCTATAAATTGTTCCTGTGGACCACATCAGGATTTATAAACGTATTTATTGTGCTATATGTAGGCTGACATTGTATAATACCCACAGATGCCTTTTTTGTCACTGGGCAAATTCGCTGATGGAAGTTTTGATAATCTTCGCTCACAGCTATACTTCCTTTTCAATGTATGTCAGCGAATGTGCAGAGTAAATCAATGCGGATTGTCGTCAGCAATAGCTTTGTGTATTTACATGTTCTTGTTTTCATTGCGATATTTTTAACTATAGGTATTCGGGAGTTGCCGATGTGTTTTGTGCTTTCGTACTGCTCTCTGACATATGCGAAAGGTGTTAGCCATTCTATTCAGGTTCACTGCTGCCATTAGACATAGTATTTAGAAAGCGTGATGCTCAGAATAGGTGTTTATTGCTGCTAAATAAGAGGTACATACAGAGAGAAGTGTGCAACTGACGTTATTTTCTTCTGTATATTCGTCTATCGATCAGTTTTCACAAAAAATTACTTTTATTCCATTTTTCCAGAATACCGAATCCAAATCTTTATGCTGTCGTACGCACTTCGCTGCGAGTTCTTTAGGCATTCGAGGTCTTCATGAAGCGAGTGGCTTTTCGAACGCACATTTAGCGTGCTGTTGACCAAGGGAGAAAACCACTAACTGAAAGGGAAGTGCTCTGGCCACCAATGAGAAAAGGCTAATATGTGGTTCATTCGCGGTGAAGTAGTGAATATCCATTGCACATCACTAATTTGCTGCGCTCCGGTACATTAAAAATCTCTGTTTCATGCTAGACATTCTTTAGTATTAGCCCCTGGAGTTCAGTATGGTGACATAACACAGCAGCAAGATTACCTACCTAACACGGTAGCGACGATCACAGCGAGACCGTTTACTAGGCTGGCCTTCATGACGTTCTCACCTGAAGAAGCCATAATGGGGACATTTATTACATTATTCATCAATGTAAAAGGAGGCAAGATATCAACGATTTGAGTAAATAGTGGTGACACGTATATTTTTGCTTAATTGTTATTGATATTCAAGCATGGCATTTTAGCAGATAAAGCAAAAATTGCTGAAAAAAAAAAGAATTGCATGGAAAAAAACAGGAACCGCAATATTCCCTGGCATTCATCTTCATTCATGCTAATAATTAATAACATATATGCTTACTTTGAACCCTCCTTCCGGTCATTTGACTATTAAAGAAACTATTACAGGCCCTTATAGTATGTTTCATTACAGGGTCCCTGAAACACAAAATACCAGTTAGTTCAGCCCAAGCAACCAGTAATGCTTATTATTGGTCAAGATTACCACTTCAATATACGCAAGTCATCCTGTAATGTTTACTATACATATTTTTGCCTAATAAAATGCAAGAAGCCTGGATGAAATGCCTGACACATATATCAAATGTCATTGAATGCAAAGAAAAAGCATTATAGTAGGCTACATAAACACACATTGCGAAAACCTGGAAAATGACATTATCATCACGACGGGTAATCGCAGAACAATCTTGCTTGGTTCTGGTCAACCTTCCAATATACCAACAGGCAGAATCACTGCTAAATGAGCTTACTCTCCAGCTTCAACACATTCTCAACTAAATCTGATGTTTTCTCGAATAGAAATTTATCGAATATCACAAACTGAAGAAGTACTGTTACCGTTTGGATTCGAAGCAGCAAGTCCGCACGAATCAGGCGAATCTGAGGTTGTTCTAGTCCTCAGTTCACAAGCTCTTTTATACAGAAGCTTCTTCTTTGGTTCAAACGTAATGTAGTTTCATAAAAAAGCAAGATAAAATACATTTCATTAGACGACACACCTCATTTGCATAGGTTACATTATAATAAACGTCAAGGCATTGTCTATGTTAAAATATAGGGCAGGTGGAGCGGCAATACCAAGCCACGAAATGACCATTGTAATCAAAGAAAGGATATTAAGTTCTCTTACATCTACTATCCCCGCCATGAACGCTGCTTTATTAATAAGGTTGCCTTTGTCTAGGGAGTATAGTTGAGATAAAATGTTAATACTGTCTGCCAGTCTGACATCTGCAATCAAATTTTCTTGACATGTGAAATCAAATCAAGGTATCGTCCTCGCGATCGAATTTATTGCAACGGTTGTTGACTGCTCCAAATTGGATTCCTCTCTGCCAACTGTTCATTTATGCATACCGACCGCTGTTGTCTTCAACGCTGACACAATAGTTTGTATTCTGAATATAGCTGAATATATGTAGTACTGCGATCAAACATCAGTTCTGCACCATGGCTGCGTAACGACTTTTGTAGTAATCGGCATCATTATCAGCACTACGGCAACTTTTGCAGGGGAACGGCCTTTTGATATTTCTGTAATTTACCCGTTCCTGTCCTCACTAGGGCCAGGATGTCCTCGAAGGCTTCATAATCTCATCTGCCCTGCCTCACCCTGAAACGTTTGACTTGTCTAGAGAGCTTCAATACTTTCATTGGACTATGAAATAATCTAAAGGCCACGGCGTAGTTCACGTGGCGTAGATCTAGCCCTGTCCGCTAAGTCTAAGTTCTCGTGTATGCCTCCATGACTATAGGATGGCGTCTAGAACAAACAAAATATGCCACGGGATATTAACCCTCTATTGCATGAATTATGAGAAAATCACTTGAAAAATTATTTGATCATTTTTATCATTAACTACATGAAGAAGAACATGTACAAAAATTTTGATGTATTATGACTGTATTAATGAATACAAAGGTTTGTGTCAAATATGGCACACTATGCAAGTGGGCGAGCAAAATTGCTGCCACGGCTGAAAAACTAAATCTCACTCATTGCGGTCTTTTTAGCGTAATTTGTCGAATGAGGCCACTGTGGCTGAGGCCTCCATCGTGGTGCCTGTTGTGTTTGAAGGAA
>JALIZH010021427.1:0-43733 GCA_030522465.1 Rhipicephalus appendiculatus
GAGAGAGGGAGGGGACGCGCATGCGCAGTGAGGGTGTGGCCTCCCCGGGGAGCGATGCCTAGAGGAGAGGTGGAGAGGAGGTTTTTATTTTTTTTAATGGGTTGGCGCATGCGCAGTGGGGGGTGTGGACGGACGGACGGACGGACGTACGCCAGATGGACACCGGACGGACGGACACCGGACGGACATGAGCATGAGACATTAAAGGCTTTCGCCTTAATATTTGACCAGCCAGCCACCATTGCGTGTAGCTCGTTTAAGGTACATATGCGTGGATGGAAAGGGTGCTGGGACACAACCGGTAGTGAGGGCTAATTAATGGCCATAGCCGCTAGAAATAAGGATGAAATAAAATGAATACGCACAGGATGTAATCAGTAATCATATTCTAGCCTTTAGCGAACACTTGGGACAGAGATATTAGGGGCAGTGGGCAAACGCTGCATCCTTGGTGCACTGCCCTTAACAAAGATGCCTATAATGAGTGGGCGCCAAACGAAACTATGGTGCTTCTAACGCAGGAGTCGATGCACTCGGGGTGCGCTACAATCTTACCACGTCCTAGTGAATTGAAGTCTTTCCTTTCATTCGTGCTCTCTTTCTGCAGATCCCGTATTAAAATTCAACTTTTAAATGCGAAGAATTTCTTAGCGAACTTCGGTGACTTTGAGCGTATCTATCTATCTATCTATCTATCTATCTATCTATCTATCTATCTATCTATCTATCTATCTATCTATCGAGTTGCCTACGACTTTGTGCTCTCCAGATCATATCGTTAATGGGATTTATACCAAAATTGGTATGGCACAACATGATTGTATGAAGAAGATTAATGAATGGTCATATCATGAAAATCATGACCAACTTGTCATGAACGGTATGATTTAGACACCATGGCCGTGGTGTTTCTGCGGCCGTTTCCTTCACTTGATATATCCAAAAATTGGTAAGTTGAGACATGTCTGCATGACCAACATAAATGACAGCTGGTAATATGAAAATCATGTCGACCATGTCATGTACAACATGATTTGCATGCCAGCTTCCCTCTTTTCTATCTTTCTCGAGTGACAGTCGTTTGCACATTCTTACACAGGAAAGGTGGCCGCGTGGTTTAATGGGCGTTTCAACCGAATGGAGTCGCCGTCACGTGGCGGAAAATTCCGTCTGAGCGAGTCGTAACGTAAAAGCTAGTCGACCTTTCTGTCTATGCTTGAACAAAAAGGACATCCTCGGTACAAAAACATTTTCTCTTAATTATTCGCAATAGTTTCGTTAAACTTGCCTGGTAATATCGCGAAATAAGTGCAGCGGTGATCGAAAGTTCTTAAAGTGGCAAACAGGTGTGTGCATAAACTCTTGTGGCCAATCTGCTGAAAACACACTATAACAAGGTTGTTTCAACATAGCAGCCTAAAGAGTGAAGAAAAAGAGGTAAAAGCCGTTGTAACATTTGGTTTGTACATTTAGCTTTAATTACGCCCAGAACAAAGACTCGCAAGATACTGCGATAGTTGAACAATGCTTCTGCTTCTTTACTACAAAAGTAGAATATTTGGGATGAAGAGCACAATGTTGATACGATTTAAAAACTTTTGATAAATAAATGCCTAAACTCAAAACAACTGTAACGGCCGGAGAGGTACCTGCACGTTCGCGACTGGTAGCCAGCGTTTCACGGTGCGGTTTTCATAGCCGTTTTTGTGATTATAGTCTTGCTATCTTGTCCCTGTGCATTGTGTAACATCAAGGCAACTCCTGGCACCTCGTCGAGTAGTCAGCAGTCCGACAGAATGCCCTGGGGGTAGCCCCGGGTCAACGAAGACTCCGAGGTGGGACTTAGGCCTAACCTCCTCCAGCAGCGGGGGACGAAACCGAGGTCGACAAGGTGCGTTCGTCTCGCGTCCAGCAGTGATTCGTCACTTGTGCGTGACAGCAATGTGAACGAACTGTGACGCTGCTTGAGTACAGACCGAAACGCAGGGCTGTGCTGTGGCAATGACTGGCGATATGGATACTAGTACACCTACGCATAAAGAACCGAGTGCCTCTTGTTCTGGCAAACGCCGAATAGACGCTACATCTCCCGCATCTACTGCGTCGGTGGCCCCTCCGGCGTCTAAACGCAGCTCTCTTGCTCCTAACGACGAGTTGTCCGCGTTCCGTGCTTCGGGGCCGGTTTACGAAGTGGTCATTAAGCCCTTAGCTTGCTTCGACGTCGCATCGTTCTCAAACCGTGCACTTCAGCATGCATTGAATTCCTGCCTCAAGACAAGTAACTTTCAAGGGTTTGCCATCCACAAATCCACGAACACTGTATCGGTCTGGGTGCGCTCCCTCCAGGATGTGGATCGACTACGTACGCTGCAGGCTGTGGCCACGTCTGAAGACACAACAGTACCTGTGCAAGCCTATCTGACGTCAGGTACCGACCTTCGCCGCTATGTTGTAACCGGCGTAGAGATGGGTGAAAGCCCAGAATAGTTGGTGAGGTGTCTAACTTGTGCCTCGCACCAAGTGGTCAATGCTCGTTACATGAGAAAAGGTAGAACGTGTCTCGTCACTCTGAGGGGTCCCCCAACTCCCCCCGAGCGCACTGTTTACTATGGATGCTTACTGCAATTTCGTCCCTACTGGCCATCAGTGGTTCATTGCTACAGTTGTTTCCGTGCTGGACATATGCGCTCCTTGTGTCCGTATGGAGTTGATTCCAACATGGCAGCGGGAGATGCTCCTGCATATAAGTGTGGCTTGTGTAAATCGAATGACCATGAAATAACAGACAAGGCTTGCCCCACCAAGCAACAAGCCATGAAAGCTAAGCGGAAGGCACGCCCCAAAACCTTCAAGACAGCAAACCCAGGCGCTACTAGTGCAGTGCTCACAACGAATCGCTTTGCACCACTAGAAGAAGACGAAGATAATGAAGATCATGACACTCAATCAGAAGCTTTTCTTACGCCTCCTAATCACTTGACATACTGCGAGGCAGTAAAACAGAAACGTCCCAAAAACAAACAAGTGGCCACGCCGTCTTTGAACGAGGAAATCGACTCGGATCCTGCCTTAGCTGAGCTGGGTAAACGCTTGTTATATCTGCAAGAAGTCCGTCGATTGACGCAGCGTGGTGCCGCAATACGCCAACGCATCACCAGATCACCCGAACACCACCTGAACACACAAGTGTGTGCGCCGGAGAGTCCTCCATGTCACCAGTCTCGGCCTGTGCCTGTCTAACCTGGTGCCTTGTCTGCGACGGAACTGCTGCAGTTTGTAGCCAAACTGCAAAACGTATCACTGGTGTTAGCAGCTAATATTCCAAAATGACTTCCCAGGTGATCAACCAGCAGTAGCGTATGTGCGTGTATGTGTGCGTGCATATATACGCAAGCAAAACTGAAAAATTTCGGGGGGGGGTTTGAACCCCCCAACCCCCCCTTGGCTACGCCACTGTCAACCAGTCTCTCCCTGGCGTACTACAATGGAATTGCCGCGGCTTGAAAACAAAGGTTGGCGAGCTTCATCAGCGCATACGCATGAACAAACTGTCTGTATGTGCGTCACTTCTACAAGAGACCAATTCATTGCCACGCCTCTACGGTTTTAACGCATATGCTGACCCCTCTATCATCGACAAGCGCTGCGGCGCTCCAGACTGTAACCCTGGAAAAGTGGCTGTGTATGTCACCAACAAACTTCCACATTCACCCATCCCCCTGACACAATGGTGCAATCGGTGGCAGGAAGTGGTTGCCGTGTTGGTTCGACTCCATCGCGCTGACGTGATTCTGGTGTCCTGTTATGTGCGACCATACAGTGGACAGAACTCGCACTTTAATCTCGAGTGGTTGCGACATCTGCGGCGGACGTACTCTGGTCGACCAGTATTAGTGGCGGGGGACTTTAATGCGTCGCATTTGGAATGGGGTTACCCAACTAAGAGCCAAAGGGTCAAATGGTGATGGAAGCATTCGTGGACCTACAGTTCGAGCTGCTAAATTCACCAGACTCACCAACTCGACGCCGCGATCATGCGGGGGCTCCTGCTTACTCTCCCGACCTCACTTGGTGGCTCGGCCAAGCACCACTCAAGTGGAAACAAGAAACAGATTGTTGGGGTAGTGACCATTACCCCATACACGTAGGACTGCACACGGATAGACCACAAGGTTTGCGCCGTAAGTGCCATGTCACGAACTGGGATCTATTCCGCTTTAGGCTAAATGAGTGGATATCAGCAACTACGGCGGCCGCTCGTGAAGATCCACTAGACGTCATTCGAACTATAGTTTCCAAAGCTACCGTGAGTTCTTGGGTCGATGAGTGCAGCCTCCCACTTGATCTACAACTGCTACGCTTGTGGGCAGAGCGTCGTCGTACAGAAAAAGCTCCTTCTCACTCCCCCAGATTCATTTGTGGATCGGTACAATCTCAACCGACGGACTGCAGTGGCTCACAGACATGAAAAGCGTCTTTCCAGAAGCAGCTGGATGCAATGGTGTTGGTCGCTTGGCCCTTCCTGTACAACTTATTCGATTTGGCGCACCTTTCGGGCGATGGAGCGAGGTGCACGAGTACCTGATTCGGTATCCACAGCCTGCCTGGCGTCTGGGAAAGATCCTGCTCTATTTGCACCAGACGTTGCGAGAGCCTTGTACCCAAACTTCGACAGTGCCCCAACCGCATCCCCACTGCCGTTCTTCATCCCGAAACAGGCGGGAGCAGTCCCACACCCCAAAGATCTCGAAAGTATGGAGTCACCGTTTACTATGGCCGAGCTGTTGGCGGCGATTGACAAGGCTAAACCTCGGACAGCTCCAGGCGTTGATGGGATACCGTATGAAGTGTACAAAAACATGGAAGGGACGGCACTTATGTGGCTTCTGGATACTATTAATGACGTCTGGATGTCGGGAGAAGTCCCAGCGTCATGGAAACATGTGGTTATTGTAGCCATCCCAAAACAAGGCAAACCCAATGGCATTCTCGGGAACCTGCGACCAATTGCGCTCACTGTAACTTTATGTAAACTCCTGGACTGAATGGTGGCTACACGCCTTACATGGTGGCTTGAACACTTCAAGTGGTATCACCCCGCCCAGATCGGATTTCGGCCTCAACTTGGAACTGAGGATGGCCTAGAGTACCTCTCCTCTGCGATGCTTATAGGTGGCCGCTCACACCGCGTACGAACTTTGATTGCAATGGACATACATCGAGCCTATGACAACGTCAGCCACGAAGCAATCCTTGAGGTTCTTCAATGGATTCGTTTGCCTGGTTGTGTCCGAGCATTCATCAGTTCCTTTCTTGGAGAGCGCTCTTTTTCTGTCCGCATTTTGGGTAACAGCTACGGCCACTTCAACACGCGACGTGGTGTTCTGCAGTGGTCTGTTCTTGCGCGAATTTTATTCAACGTTGCACTACTACCGATGGCGTGGAAGCTATCAAGCATTCCCGACTTAAAATTTTTGATGTATGCTGATGATGTAACAGTGTGGTCGACTCACTCTTCTGTGGACCATCAAGTGCGAGCACTGCAGGCAGCGCTCGATGCAACATTTTCGTGGTGCGCTTCAGTGGGACTCACACTCTCACAAGAAAAGACTACCTATATGAGCATTGTCAATAAGTGGGGCCGCCGCAAGCTTGACCGAACCCCTGTAAGACTTACGCTTGATGGACGTGTTCTCACAGAGGCGTCTACAATCCGTGTCCTTGGTGTAGACTTTTCTGCATCTGGATCGGCCTCCCTATGGCTTCGGTCTGCACGCAGAACCGCCTCCAGCATGCCGCATCTTTTTCGTCGCATCGCTCAGCGAAGTGGCGGAGCGCGAACTCGTATCGCACGACAACTAGTATGCTCAGTATTCCAGCCTCGATTAGTGTACCAAGCACAGTTCCAGCACTTCACGAAAGCAGAATGGGCGCGATTGGAAACTCTGAATCGTGAAGCCATGCGTGTGATCACAGGCCTTCCAAGGTTCACTCAGATTCCGACACTCCAGGCAGAAGCACAGCTCAATACGCTAGACGAGCTCATTCAACAAAGACGCAAGGCAAGGATAATAAAGCACAGCAGTGCTCCTGCGGCTGCTGCCTTAGCGCATTAGATGGACCCTAAATCTCCTTCGCTTGACGAACCTACGTTGTCAGTGCCACCATGGGATCATTGCCAAGTGAGCACCAACAAGCCTCTGGGATGTATCCGTCAAGAGGTGCACGGAAACACTATCTCTAGGTCACTCCATGCCGCCCTTTATGTTCGGCATCTCAGACACTTGAACTAAACGCATATGTGGACGCCGGGTTCACATAATCTATACTGCACACTTCCTTAGTGTGCCCTTCTCACCCACATGTCAACCAGACCTGCTCTTATGCGTTAGACAACCCCATTACATCCGTCCTAGCAGAGTTTGTTGCTCTCTGTGATGGTCTTGTCGCACTTCAACCACTCGTCGAGGTGCAACACCCATCGAGTGTGAACCTTTACACGGACTCGACGCAAGCTGTCTCTCACTCCGTCGCGTTGACCGTTCTGTGGGTGTAGCAGAGCAATTTCCCCGTTGTGCTGCGGCTTATCCGTGCTCAGCTCGAGTGTGTTGGATTTGCCGATCTAGTGTTCTGGCTCATGCCGCGGCAGTTGCCGCTTGCCATCCTGTAACCGTCATGTACCCCTTACCTCTGCTCCTGCTGCCACCTTCTGACACTGTGGACATTAACAAAGAAAATCTTCGGCGCACCACGCGAGCTCTCATACCTCCGCGTGGTCATGACCTCCCCGAGTGGACTTACTCGTCAAGAGGAGATATCGCTCCGAAGGGTTCGCGTGGGTGCAGCTGTGACGCCTTCAATCCGCGCAAAGTGGGGCTACACCGACACAACTCTGCTGCCCATTTTCTCCTGCGCCGGTGCGGGAAGCTGACCTGAACCACCTCCTATGGACATGTCCTAGGCTTCAAGCGGCTCGTCGACGCCATATGCGGCGTGCGGGGCTCCAGCACACCAGGCCACCTGACTTGCAGCGATGGATATACGGTCCGAACCATAGGTCTCTCCTGGATTACATGGCGGAAACGCAGCTACACAGTTTTGTGGAATATGTATTGATGCCGTAGGGCGAACTCACGCAATAAAAAAAGGTAGCATCGAATCGGCACTAAAGACGATGAAGACGAAGAGCCCGAAGAGCGCTTGACGGCATTGAACGTAGGTTGTTGGTCTTGAAAATAAATGTCTTTATAGAAAGGACAAAAAGCCACACTTATAAGCCACTCTAAAAATGCAAATGACACCGCACACTAATTCTAAAGCAAAAGAATTAGGCACACCCAGTGAAAATCATGAATTTACCAATGTGAGTTATTCAAGATCGCAAATAGCATTTCATAAAACTGACGTGACGAACAGCGTAAACCATGTTGAGTTAATCGAGAAAACTCGCAATGCATCATAAGGCACGAGGATATCTGTAGATGGTGGTAGCAACAGTCAAAGGGAACTACCAGCCTCCCTTATGGGCTCGCTGGAGATATCCAATTGTCTCAGATAGCAAGCCGCGCCTCCATATCTTAAAAGCCAACAAGGTGCGCCCCATCCAGGCGTCCAGAACCATATCCTCTCGATCTTTCGTACTCTCCCTTTTCGGCTATCCTTGACACCTTCGTTGCGGTGTTGTGGGAGTGTACCCTACAGGTGGTGCCTCAGGACGTAATAGGTAATATTTTGTTCAGCTGTGTTCAGATCTGTTGGATGGCGTTTTGTATCCATCATGATGACTATGTTGGCTGTCCCTCTGGCTCTCTAAGTGACGATGGTAGAATGCGACGCGATACTGCGACGCTGCTGCAAGCTCTGACCAGTGCCTCCTCTATTTTTTCAATACCAGCCAGATGCGCGTAATACAGCCGTGCACCACCCTGCCCTCTCGCGCTTCCTACTCCCCCATTGCCTAGCCTCCGCGTCTGCTCTGCGTTCATGGGAGGCAATAGTCTTTACGTGGTGCCTCACGACGGAAGTCAAATGAAGTAATATTTTGTTCAGTTGTGTTCATATTTTTAGGGCGGCATCTTGTATGCCCATGATGGCGGTGTCGGCTGTCACGTCAGGTCTCTCAGAGACTCGTTGTGTTTGCAATAACAATTATATGGACACTTCCGGCTGATTTTTGCCGTCAATGCCGTCATGTCCCATATATGTATATGTATATATAAAAAAAGGCATAAAGAAAAATAAATTAGACGAAAATAATTCCAAACCACCTGACCTCGTCCGAACCAGCGATTCGAACCAGCGATCCCTCGCTCCGCAGCCTGCTGCGCTAGCCATCACAGCCACACGCCATGCTCGTGCCAACGATATAACGGCGAGTTATCCATATGCACAATTTGCCGCTCGCGGTACGCAGGTCTCGGAACAGCTTGAGCGTGTTTTAGATGTGAAGCATCTTATGGCGAAGCTTAATCCGGTGGTGGTGGTGGTGGTGATGTGCCGCGTGCCCTCCCTTACTGCGCATGCGCAAACCCTTTCAAAAAAATAATAAAACCTCCTTTCCCCCTCTCTCTAGGCATCCCTTCCCACGGCAACCATACCCTCACTGCGCATGCGCCTCCCCTCCTCTCCCCTCCTACGCTCCCCCCTGTCTCATCTAGGCATCCCTGCCCGCGGCGTCCACACTCCCACTGCGCATGCGCGACCCCCCTCTCTCCTCTAGGCATCCCTGCCCGCGGCGTCCACACTCCCACTGCGCATGCGCGTCCCCTCCTCTCTCTCCTCTCCTACGCTCCCCCCTCTCGCGCCTCGCGACGCGACGCCGACGCAGGCAGCGTTTGCTAGCGAGTTTCTTGGTTGAAAAAACCGACTGCTCGCGCTGCACAACCGTTCACTGGCCACTCCGTATATATGGCAATGGATTTTGACCAGCAAGGTGTTGCCGGTGGGAGATTTCTCCTGTGCGTTGTTCAACAATAAAAATTCGCAGCGTGCGCGTTAACTAAAAGCGGACCTGCGGATCTCTCTGTCCAGTCGGAGTCTTCTGTCTCTCATTGCCCATTAGCAGCCATTGCCATGTTCCAGTAGGAAACACCGCTCCATCACTGCGTGCTTTGCGCCATCCCAGTTTTTCTCTCCTGCGCAACGCTGCGATGAGCGCCAGCGTCAACGCCGCCGCCAGTGTAAGCGTTAGCGCCCGCTGCTTCACATCTACACATGGTTCCCTTTAGCGGGAGATGGTGTATTCTATCACGCAACGCTTTTACAGTTTCTTACAAATTGAAAACTTCCCTTGACATGCGCACAAAAAAGTGGCTCCCTTCTGCAACACTCATGATGTAGAAGGAAAAAAATGAACACCTGGCACACTTGGCGTCAGACGCCACCGCGTGGCAGGAGACGCAGGGGGGTCATTCCACGTGCCGCAGTTTAAAAGAAAAAGAAGTATCAAACAGCGTCGAAACGCCATATAATCATAAAATCAATCCTTGGCTAAATCCCCCTGAGTGGGTATGAGCCATGTCAGAGGCAAGAACAACAGCGTCGGTTTCTGCATTGTGGACACTCGCAGCGCGTTGCTCAAATACAAAGACGTAACAACTACGACAGTTGTTAGTTCACGCTTGTCCTGTGTATACTTATGCTTCCTTTTCAAGCGTCCTTCTTTGTGCTGCGGTGGCGCGTTGCAAGTATCGAGGTGCTTGTCGTTGTTCGTGTGAAAAAGTAATTTCTTGCTATCGCATTCATTGCTTGGCCTTGGTGGCGAAACTGTGACATTTTAGATGTGAAGCAACATCCGGTGGTGGTGGTGGTGGTGGTGTGCCGCGTGGCCTCACTTACTGCGCATGCGCGAACCCTTTCAAAAAAAAATAAAAAATAAAAAAACCTCCTCTCCCCCTCTTTCTCCTCATCCCTCCCCGCGGCAACGACACCCTCACTGCGCATGCGCCTCCCCTCCTCTCTCTCCTACGCTCCCCCCTCTCTCCTCTAAGCATCCCTGCCCGCGGCGTCCACACTCCCACTGCGCATGCGCGTCCCCCCTTCTCTCTCCTCTCCTACGCTTCCCCCTCTCTCCTCTAGGGCATCCCTGCCCGCGGCGTCCACACTCCCACTGCGCATGCGCGTCCGCCCCTCTCTCTCTCCTCTCCTACGCTCCCCCCCTCTCGCCTCGCGACGCCGACGCAGGCAGCGTCTGCTAGCGAGTTTCTTGGTTGAAAAAACCGACTGCTCGCGCTGCACAACCGTTCACTGGCCACCCCGTATATATGGCACTGGATCTTGACCTGCAAGGTGGTGCCGGTGGGAGATTTCTCATGTGCGTTGTTGAACAATAATAAAAAATCGCAGCGTGCGCGTTAACTAAAAGCGGACTGCGGGTCTCTTTGTCCAGTCGGAGTCTTCTGTCTCTCATTGCCCATTAGCTGCGATTGGCATGTTCCAGTAGGAAACACCGCTCCATCACTGCGTGCTTTGCGCCTCCCCAGTTTTCTCTTCTGCGCAACGCTGCGATGAGCGCCAGCGTCAACGCCGCCGCCAGTGTAAGAGTTAACGCCCGCTGCTTCACATCTACACATGGTTCCCTTTAGCGGGAGATGGTGTAAATCTTTTTTCAATCACGCGTCTGCGTTCGTGGGGCTATGCGGGCTACTATTGGGGACGCGCCACTGCGTCGTTGCGCGGCCTTTAAGATGTGCCACACAAGCGCTTCGATGTGGTGGTGGCATTGATTCAAGCCGCAAAAGCAAGAGCAGGGAGGAACAGTCCTGACAAACACGACATTGGAGAAAGGTAGCGCGTCTATCTTATCTCCATGGAAACCCACTCAAACGCACGTGTGACGCAAGCATCCGTGTCCTTTATGTGGCTTTAGGGTGTGCCACACGAGCGCTGTGAGATGCTGGCGGCATTTCTTCGAGGCTTCGAGCCACATAGGAGGGAGTAGAATGTACTAGAACGGGGGGAATGTTCGGAACGAGCTTCGTAAAGTGAAGCCCAAAGAGGGTCAAGCCGCTTGTGGCTCTGCGCTCGGTAGCCTGCAATGTGTCACCCTTTGTATATGCACGCAGCTCCACCCAAGTGGTGCGGTGGTAGAATGCCCGCTTCGCACTCGAAAGGCCTGGTTTCGAAGCTGTGGATGGTGAGTTTATATTTATAGTGTCACTTGTTTTAGCTGCATTTGTTTTGCTTTGTGGCCCACGAAAAAAAAAAAAAATTGGCCGCGTATCTGCGTGCTTCGCTGCAAATGTCGTCGAAAGACGATAGTCTTGTGCCGACTGCACTGCATGAGCGGCATGAGTACCACAATTTAATAGCTGGACTAGCCGCTGGGCTCGTTTTTCGGACGTTTTCCGGGCGCGCTTAGACGGACGCCGGCGTTTCTCCGCTGAAATATGGTCGTCGGTCTTTTCTCTGCGTTCTCTGATCATGTCTTGTAGAGTGGGTCGTATTTCATCAAGCGGCCATATATGTTTTGCCTTGCCTGAGACAGCGCTCTTCTACGATGAATCAGCCGCATCTGGCTGGCATTGATAAAACAGAAGAGGACGCCATCTACAGCGCTACCGGGGAACATCGGCTTGTGTTGAACAATGCTGCTGCCAGGTGGCAGCACCACAGCCAGCCACAGCGTCGAAGATAAATCACTGGGCGGAGACTTGTTTTGTACACAGCAGCGCCGCGTAATAAACACTAGGATCTTTATAATTACGTATCTATAGATTTTGTTTTAAAGGAACACTGTGAATAGTACTAAGGTATTGATGTTGTGCCTCAGGTATGCGTAATATTTCATTTTTAATTGCCCACGCTCACCCTTATGAACACATGCTTCTTGGTCAAGATTGGAGGTCGTAAGGCAGGGGGGTTAAAGTTTGGCCAGCTAGCTGAATCGTGTGACGTGCCGACAAACAGAGAAACAGACAGACAGACAGACCAAAATTTCTCCGTTTAGGTATCCCAAGAAAGACTATCGTCTTTAAAAAACTTGGTAGCAGTTTCTTCTTGTTCCTTCCTCAAATTCAGGCGAAATTGATGCTTGCTCCGGTCACGACGTTGTACCTTGCCAAGTACTTCCAAATCCCTACGAGGCGAGATTTTGCGCACTATGTAAAATCTATTTCGGTCTTAATTTCAGCTTTAGACTTCCTCCTCGTGCACTTCCAGGTTCTCCCGTGGATGCTTCCTACGTGACTGAAATTCCTGATAGGTAGCCTAACGTATAATTCGCAGATAAACCAAAAATTACACCATCTCCCGCTAAAGGGAACCATGTGCAGATGTGAAGCAGCGGGCGCTAACGCTTACACTGGCGGCGGCGTTGACGCTGGCGCTCAACGCAGCGTTGCGCAGGAGAGAAAACTGGGGAGGCGCAAAGCACGCAGTGATGGAGCGGTGTTTCCTACTGGAACATGCCAATCGCTGCTAATGGGCAATGAGAGACAGAAGACTCCGACTGGACAAAGAGACCCGCAGTCCGCTTTTAGTTAACGCGCACGCTGCGATTTTTTATTATTGTTCAACAACGCACATGAGAAATCTCCCACCGGTACCACCTTGCAGGTCAAGATCCAGTGCCATATATACGGGGTGGCCAGTGAACGGTTGTGCAGCGCGAGCAGTCGGTTTTTTCAACCAAGAAACTCGCTAGCAGACGCTGCCTGCGTCGGTGTCGCGAGGCGAGAGAGGGGGGAGCGTAAGAGAGGAGAGAGAGGGGGGTACGCGCATGCGCAGTGGGAGTGTGGGCGCCGCGGGCCAGAGATGCCTAGAGGAGAGAGAGGGTAGCGTAGGAGAGAAGAGAGAGAGCGAAGACGCGCATGCGCAGTGGGAGTGTGGACGCCGCGGGCAAAAATGGCTAGAGGAGAGAGGGGGGAGCGTGGAGGGGAGAGGGGAGGCGCATGCGCAGTGAGGGTGTGGTTGCCGCGGAGAGGGATGCCTAGAGGAGAGGGGGGGGTGAGGAGGTTTTTTTTTATTTTTCTTTGAAAGGGTTTGCGCATGCGCAGCAAGGGTGGTCACGTGGCACACCACCACCACCAACAGATTAAGCTTCGCCATAAGATGCTTCACATCTAAAACATCTAGTTGACGCTACTGGCAAAGTGAAACATATGGGACAAAGTAGTTGCGGTCCGGTAGGGGCAGTACGCTTACTCTTATTTTTGTTCCAATCATTAGGCCCCACCCATGGAGGGGGGGGCCTTCCAAAAATTGTCTTCATAGCCATATGAAGATTATTGAGATAGAGAGATACTAGAAAAGGCAGGGAGGTTACCCAGATGGAGCAGCTAAAGCCAAGCCGCAGCTTGGTGACTTTATAAAACCGTCTGTATGGCACATAGTCGGTACATTCATGAAGTAGCTATCTGAACATCGTAGGAAAACTACTAGGCGTTCGTTTAATCTGTACTTTAAGGCTACAGCTACGGCAGTGGCCTTTTAACAGAAACTTTCTTTGACAATTTTTATATCCTAGCGAACTTACATATTCGTGCCTCATGTATACGAATCTTTTATTGCTTTCCTTCGCGTTATTTATTGTGGGCCAGCATTGACTTGCTTTTTGTTCATTTTTGTATGTGCAAGTGTGCCAAGGAGGTTCAGAAAAATTATAGGCGATTTTAACTCTTGAGTTAGGTACAGTACCCTGTAACTTAGGTGTCCGGTAGTGGCAATGGCACGTCGGCGTTTGTGTGCCATGGTGTGTTTCTTGTGTCAACCCAATTAGAATTAACAGAGAAGAACTTCAAGGAAACTACAGGGCATGTTATTGGTAGTAATTATGATCTAAATATGAAGAAATTAAGGTGGTCGAAAAGATAACTTGCCGCAAGCTTAGACCGAACCTGCGACTTTAGAATATCGCGTTCAATTCTCTATCAACTGACCTACAGGGCGTTCATCCCCCGTCCACTCTATGGGTTATATATGTGTATTTAAACGTGGTAGTGTTGGTCAGCGCCGCTAATAGCTATGACGGCGACTGTGGAACACTTTTTTCTGCCTGATGGTGTCACAAAGCACGTGATCGCACACACTTGGTTATACCAAGCCACTTGCAATCTGACGGACGTGCGTAATTTCACGCTAACCTGCAACATGTTGGCTTTAGCGAGTTGAAAACGTGTTACCGGCTCCACCAGCGTTAGTACTGCCGTGGTATGTACAGTCGCGATCAATATGAGTTGCAACACGCTGGCTATGATTAAAGTGATCCCAAGACTGAACAATGACACCGACAAACGTTAAATTGGCTGAGAAATTACCGCTAATTGAGAGAGTTTATTTCACTTTTTTTTTATGTAGGTGCCACTCTGCAGTGTTGGCGCCATTTTGAGTAGAGATAGCGTGTTGCAACTCATATTGAGCGCGACTGTACACCTCCGCCCGAAAACTTATTCGATCCTGTCCATTATGCCCACAAGGAAAGACATTCACCCTGATTACTGCAGCCGCTACCGTGTCCTGTAAGACCTTTCAACCGTGTTGGCATCGATGTATATGGACCCCTTAAGTACACTGCGGCTGGCTATCGATGGGCGATTCTCGCCGTCGACCACCGGACGAGATACGCTGAAACAGCTCCGCTACCTTCTGCTGGTGCTCGTGACGTCGCCAATTTCGTCTTAGGTCACTTCGTCCTGCGTCGTGGTGCCCCACGCGAACTACTCAGCGATAGAAGGCTTGTGTTTCTATCTGAAGTTCTTCAAGAACTCCTTCGCCCATGCCGCACGGTTCACTGTACCTCTACAGCCAGCCACTTGCAGACCATCAGTCTAGCATTGCTATTCAACCGAACGCTGGGAGACATGCTCGCGGTGTATGTCAATTCTGGCCAATCAAACTGGAAGGTCGTTCTCACTTTTGTGATTTATGCATGAAACACCGCGACGCACTCACCCGAAGGCTAATGGCATTTGTTTCTATATAACCGTGAACCATGCGCCACTCTTGACACCATTTTGCCGCATTGTCCCGACGCCTCTGAGCTCAGCCCTGCTTCTGAAACTTTACAGCACTCGGAAGAGTGTCGTCATTTGGCCCGCTCATTCACATCGGACAAACAAGCCCCCGAAAATGGACGCCATGACCACGACCAGCATGTCGGGACTTTCGCCGTGGGCTGACTTGTCTGGCTTCAACTTCCCGTCCACTCCCGTGGCGTGTCGTCCAAGTTTGCCTTCAAGTATTCCGGTCCTTATCGCATCGTGGAACATCGATATGATATAGCAGAGGTGATCAAGCCTGTCAAGCCGTCTACATAATAAAACTTTTTGTTGGGCTAGTTAGTTAAAACATTTTGTTGGGCTGCCTTCTGTTCTCCTCTTTGACGCCCTTTCTGTTCTGTCTTTAATTTTATTGCTTGATGGTACTTATTTCAGTAAACATGTGCCAACTAGCCCAACATAAAGTTTTATTAAGTTACATTTCTTCTATGGGGGGGGGGGGGGGTGCTGCTTTCTGTTCTCCTATTTGACGCCCCTCTGTTCTGTTTGTAATTTTCTTCCTCGATGCAACGCGTCTTTAAGCCGTCTATAGACAGGCGCCGCCTTGGTCACGAGACAATCCGCGTGAGCCGCAGCCAGCCACATCACGACCCCCTTTCTTCTCTCGTCACCTTGGCTCGCCATGATGTCCCTTCTTTGTCGCCGGGGTATTGTAACGAGGGAATAAGATCAATATGCCGCAGTGGGACATTACCTTAGCTGGTAAAAACCGAGCGCGACCTGTTGGCTCTAGGAATGCGATTCTTGTGTCGGTTTTCGCCGTCCGCCTTCAGCGTCATACAACTCCTTCTCAAGAGATACTCGACGACCTCAGTAAACACTGTTCCACCTCAAAATATGCGCCATTGCATTTACCAGTGTTCTGCTTGGAAACGTTTTGGTGCCAGCGGTATCTTTGTAGGCTTAACAGTACAGCTACTGCAAGAAAGCTGTCAGCATTGGCGGCAGAGAAAGATTCGTTCCACATGCTTTGGGGAAAATTGTGGAAGTTGTTTCTAGGACTGCAAATGGTAGTGCAGAACTACCCCAAGCTAGCAAACAATTGTTGCCTTATCTTCAGTTTACGCAAATGCAACAACATGGCTTTTGACTCGTCTAAGCCTTCTCCAGTTTAATAAATAGCGGCAACAATGAATCATCCTCTCCATATGGCAGTTTGTTAGTCTATCCACACGCAACGCAGACATATGCGTCTCCGCACAACGCATATGGCAAAAATGTGGTTTTGGGCGTCCATATAACAAACACTTTAGAAAGCAAGTGACTTTTGCTACATAAAACAGGCGACGCCAAACCTTTAGTTATTTCATGTTTTGCTTTCCGTTAAAACTTTTCTCAACATTAACTTCCATATATATTGTGAGAATATATATTATTTTTTTTGCGTGTTTTCATGGTGATGCTTAGTCTGCTAATCTATGTCCCTTGAGTTCGAAAAAATGAAGAAGTCACTTGGCAGTCCCTGCGGTTGTCCAGTTTTGCCGAGGAAAACAGCCTTGCGAGATATGTGCCGGTATAGCACGATTGCTGTTACAACAGAGCACGCGTCGTTCACGGAGTCTGAGAATCGCTTTTGGGAAACTGAGGTATACAGCGCCTCGGATGCTACATTTCTCTACCTTGCAGAAAAAAATTAGAGAGAATGGTTACTCTGACATACATGAAGCAGTAATTAAATCTAGTAGAATATTTCTCCTAATATATAGAAAACAATCTGGCAATGAAGGAAAGAAGTGCGAGCCAAACAGGCGAAAAGAGTGTTCCACACTCGCCGCAATGGCAACAGGCAGCGCTGACTGACTCTCCCACGTCTAAATGCACATATATATACCCTATAAAGTGGACAGAGAGATAACCGCCACCATAGCTCAGTGGTAGAACATCGGACGCGTTATTCGAAGGTCGCAGGTTCGGTCCCTGCCCGTGGCAAGTTATCTTTTTGTCCACTTTTCTTTCTTCATTATTACATTACAATTACTTCTAATAACCTCCCTTATACTTTTCTTGGAATCATTGTCTTTTAGTTCTCATTAATATTGTGTTTAATCTGGCAATGAACAGTTCACTGGCAAGAGTTCAGTTTGGGCTACAACATTCACTCACACACACACACACACACGTATGTAAAGGTTATTCGATACACACATTGTGAAGTAGTCGACAAAGCTATGACAGTGAAGAAGAGCGCATGATTATACAATGTTTAATAAGTGATCCGTTATAATAGAGGAAAAGGAAAGACGACCGAAAGTTATTTATTTTCTTTTGGAGCACAGCTCCTAGGCGCGCGTCCGTCCGCTGGGTGGCTTTGCCGTCGCTGTTGCATCACCGTGCGTAACTGACAGACATGAAAAAATAACATGAGAAAAAAAATACCCAGGACCGAATTGTATTTGAACGCAGGCCCAATGCCTGGCAGTCGAGCATTTTAGCCTCGGAGCCACGTGGGTGCTTGAAACTTATTTGCAAAAGTACCCTACACGGGCCTCATTTGCGGTCAAGAATCGTTTTAAGCTATGCAATATGGCGTGGCAGAAGAGTAAATTTACAACCCGTCATCATACAACGGTAATTGCGGTTTAACGCTTGCCACCCTGCTGCAAAGTGCTCCGCCATAATTGTTCATCGTCATCAGCCGCATCCAGCATCAACAACATGCACACGATACCTTGCAGAGTGTAGCGTGTACTTTGGTTATCCGTAGAAGAGGAATCAACTTTATTCACGCAGAAGGCGCAGACCTTAGGGTGGCTCCACGCGGACAGCGAAAGACGAGTAATGACATAGTGGGTGCTGTCCTACTTTACAAAAATTATGACTTATGGCGTAGTCGATAACTGCGGAAAGCCAGAACTTCAAACACAGCTGTTCTTGACCGAACACGAATCTGCGCTCATTACACGCATCAGGCAGTGCCGCAATCGTCGGTGAACTTTTTTATGAGCAGTCTCGTCAATACTCTACTTGATTAGGTGACGCCAGCGGGATGGACCTCATTTCAGCTCACGTAATACTTCTTGGCCAAGCATTCCCAAGAGGAGACTCTGAATTCAAAACACGTCGCCTTCTTCCTGCCTGGAGGGACAGCGCTCAGCAACAAAAGAAACAAAGAGAGATATACTAGGATCAGTATGGCTCTACTTCATGTCAAGGGAGGAAATGCAAGATGCCCTGACAGTACGACAACGGCTGTCGTGTTGGCTAGAATACATTGAACACGAAGCCCGCGTAGTGGCGACAGGAAAACGTAGCTTCGATGTTGATCCGATCGAATTTTAGATGTGCACTCAGAGCCAAAACGTGACGCCCTTCAGAAGAGCTTTATAGCTGCGTCTTGAAAGCTGTCTCGGCAAGGCGCTACCAAGTGCATCTTTCTCACTCGAAAAAAATTCTGAGAAAAAGTTTTCGCTTACGCGTTCGACATTTCAAGGTGACGTTATGGAAAAGTTTCCGGAAACTTTTCCCTTTGGATGCCGGAAGGCATTCTTGTCATATTCTGGACAGGTAGAAAACACACATAGGCTTTGTGCTTCATGGCTTCACATAGAAAAAGACGAGGGAATAACAACGCCAACCTTCACTTTTCAAAGACTGACACTAACAAGACAAAAAAAAGGTATTACAAGTCTGTAAATGGCGATAGTTCGCCCATATAAGTCTAGCACTACTAGACTGACTACGTGGACATCATGTACGAAATCTATGCAAGCGCGTAAGTTATTGTGCTTGCTATCTGATGCTATTTTCAAAGAAGGCATGTCAGGACGTCTTAATGATGTTGAAGGGGCTCGCATTTCTAAAAAAAAGGAGGCCAAATATACTCACCATAAAAAAAAGGTTGGATGAGCTTTTTTTTATTACTATTATGTTTGCGCGAGTCGGTACATCGCTCTAAGAAAAAAGTCACAGTTTCGCCACTAGGGCGAAGCAATGAATGCGATAGCAAGAAATTAGATTGTCACACGAAGAACGACAAGCAGCTCGATACTTGCAACGCGCCGCCGCAGCGCAAAGCAGGACGCTCGAAAAGGAACAGGACAAGCGTGAACTAACAACTGTCGGAGTTGTTACGTGTTTGTATTTGAGCGACGCGCTGTGAGTGTCCACTAATGCAGAAGCCGACACTGTTGTTCCTGTTGCCTCTGACATGGCTCATACCCACTCAGGGGGGATTGGCCAAGGATTGATTATATAATTATATGACTTTTCGACGCTGTTTGATACTTCTTTTTCTCTTAAAGTCCGGCACGTGGAATGACCCCTCTGCGTCTCCTGCCACGCGCTGGCGTCCGACGCGTGCCCGGTGTTCTTTTGTTTCATTCTACATCATGAGTGGTACATAAGGGATCCACGTTTTCGTGCGCATTTAAAGGGCAGTTTTCAATTTGAAAGAAACTGTAAAAGCGTTGCGTGATAGAAAACACGTTCAAGCTGTTCCGAGATCTGCGTACCGCGAGCGGCAAATGGTGCATATGAATAGCTCGCCGTTATATCGCTGGCACGAGCATGGCGTGTGGCTGTGTTGGCTAGCAGGCTGTGGAGCGAGGGATCGCTGGTTCGAACCCCCGTTAGGTGGTCTGGAATGACGGCGTCGACAGATGGCGACGCGACGGCGACGGCGAAAGTCAGCCCAGAGTGTCCATATAATTGCTATCGCAATAAAAGCGGGCGCGAAGAACGGGATACGCAAAAGAAGAGGTGACGACACGAGCATGAACTTACCAGTTAAAGTTTGTTAGCAAAACCAGATCACAAAACAAAGTTATTGGACGTTGCTGTACTGCGCGCTTAGAAAGAAACAGTGCGCCGTGTGCCCTATGCGAATGATCCGTGTAAATCACTATTTTTGCTATATTTCTTTCACTTCCACAGAACTAATATATTACATTGCACTAAACTAAGCATTCAACAGACTTCATAGCACATATTTAAAGGGGTCGTGAATCAGCACTCCGATCTTTTGAAGAAAAAAAATCACGCGAAGCTTTTCAAAGTCGCGCGAGGCTTAAAACAGCGAAACTGGATGTTTCTAAAGACTAAACAGGTAGCTTCTAGGCTGTTGCTAAGCATTTGCTAGGTGATGCAGGTTGCATATGCATAGAGGCTGTTTTTGGCTCGTTACTAGGCTTCAGCTAGGCGATGCTAGGTTCTTTCTACGTAGATTCTCAGTGCAGAGAGATTCGACATGGATATCCAAACTCCAGAGACAGAACCTCGCGCTGAAACCAAGCGTTTACACCCTTCACAGATTTGCGGGCACGTCTTCATTGGCGTAGGCCTTTCATCGCTTCGGAGTCTTCTCGCATGCGACATTGCCTTTCCCTTACCCTAATACTCTCGCTGTACCTGCTCGAGGTCTTCACTCTTAGACAACAAGTTAGTAAACAGTTAGTAAACGAGTGTTTTTACTTGTTTCCAGCGTATTTTACTACCTTCGCGGCATCCCTTTACGAGCCAGCAGCTAGTCAAGCTTGTAACTTTTGCCGTTACGAACCAGGGAAGCTTTCTTGGTGTTTTAACTAACTACTAAGTCACTTACGTTGCCAGATCTGTTGTAGATGCCGCAGTATATTTTGCCGTAATCGTGCCACTCTTTAGCAAACTTTAGGCAAACTTAAATTTTATTGACTAACTTGGAATAGAAGTTTCGTGCTACGTGATGGCACACATATAATCAAATAGAAGGTCACACGATGATGTGTAGAAAACATCAATTATTCTTCTAAAATCTTAGGCTGCTAATCGTACACGGTGTGTGGTCCCAAAGTAGGAGCATCGATAGCCTTCAGGCTTCTGCTGGAGTCGAAATCGGTAATGTCAAAGTCTTGAAATTCTGTATTAGCATTTGTGTGTGTGTTCTTGTTTGTGATCCGTTCATATGAGTTCACATAGCCCATATGATGATACTCATACGATCACATATGATCATATGAGCAGGATTATGTGTGAGTTTGATGTGATCATATGAGTATGTATACCCAATGATCTTACTCATATAAGTAGCATCATATGTGAGTATATATGAGTATGTGATCCGTTCTCTATGACTAATGCGCACTTACCACGGTAATTAAATGAAGTAGTTAATGTACGAGGACAATGGCACCTAGTTTTTTCATCCTATGCTTTTGTATAGAATCATCTTGATATGACAACGCACAAATAAAATAGTCGTAAACCTGTATTTCAGTAATTGTAGCACATTTCAGTAAATACATCTACTAAATTGCTAGCGTGGTTACTAACAGTTTAGGCCCGTATTCTGAAACGCTCCTTACCTCAGTGAGGGGGCCTTAACTGCTTGAGGACGCCTTATCACGTATTCTGGAGTGCTCCTTACTAAGGTTCCCTCACTGAGGCCCTCCTTGGTGCTCCCTCAAGTTAAGGTAGCGCCAGGGCTACCTTCATGCCTCCTTACCTTGCTACTTGCACTGGAAGGGCGCTTCCCTGCAGTAATTTGTCAGCGACACTGTATCCGACTTCTTATTTTCGATCGATGCCTCGTATTTCTGCACAAGCATGCTACTATTGTATCCTCATCGTTGGTCAAAAATTGCTTGCCAGGCGTATTTTCGAGCGTGCGGCTACACGGAAGTGCGAAGAGGACAAGGTGTTTTACAGGAATAGAGAAAAAAGGAGGAGACACAAGAAATGCGAGACGGTACTTAGAGAAAGGCCCCCTCATCACCCACCGTTCGTGCTCGCGTCTTCCAAGAATGACAGCTCTTGTTTGGATTAGGCTAACGATGTCTTCGAATGCGTGGGCATTCTCCACATGCCATGCCAGCTGCTTCAACAATGATGCAGGTGCGGTCGTACGGGTAGGAGAAAACCACGTGTGTTGTATAGCTAACCCAGGGCTGCAGCCGCATGCGCTACAATGTATGCCCAGGAAACCTTCCTTTCCTTTTTTGCGGATTATCTCAACCACTGAGATTAGTAATCCGTCGTGACACCGGCGAGTGACCTACGCCTGAAAGCTGGCGCCTACTTTATGACAGCAGGACTATTTTAATGCGTAGGAAGGAAGGATGGAATACAAAAGGGAGAAGGCAGGGAGGTTAACCAGACAGCAGTCCGGTTGGCTACCCTACACTGGGGAGAAGCAAGCCCGAACAATGACCCTTTTGATTGTACGAGCCTGGTCCGTATGCCCCGCTAACATGATCACTGGGGAAGTCGAACTTACGTGTTATGACCAGGGGGAAAGACAATCTTGTTTTTAACAACTCAGAATGTAACCCCGAGGCACCGCGCTGTAAGACTACTATGAAATCGCCCACATATATCTGAATACCTTGAGCACTTGGGTTCCTGGGAACCTCTGGTGTAAGATTGTCTCGTTTTGTTAGAAGCAGGTCGATCCACAAAAGCGCGATGCATGACCCGTTAGACACGCCCTCGTTCAGAATGCAAACAAAATAATTTACTTGGAGATAGGTACATTCGAGACAAATTTGCACCAAATTGAGGAATTTTCACAAGCCTAACACTGCTCGGTCATGAAAATCAATCTCACCCACGTCTTCAACACTTTAAACTATCTTTATTACTCGCACCCACATAACAGGCCGTTGAAATGCATCAATGAAAGCAATGAGCTCCAAGGTTGCTCGGCCATCCTTTTTTGCTGCTGCAACATGCGAAAGTTAAATAAACGGGAAAGGATGTGCGCCTGTGGCAAAAAAGGAGTGTACACGTTATTATTCATCGGTATGCGTAAAAAATATTCCCTTATTCTTGCTTAAAAAAAGCACGTTTAGTCCGTATTTCACAGGTACTCTCAATCCCAGGCTTGCAAAACACGCGCCTTACCTTACTGAGGCGGCCCTTAGGAAAGGAAGGTTGAAGGAAGCTTTCAGAATACTCTGTATCCCTCAAGGAGCTCCTTAAGATAACAAGGCATGAAGGGCTCCTCACGTAAGGTAAGGAAATGGTCTGAGGAAGGAGCGTTTCTGAATACGGGCCTTAGTAATGGACTAACCATTTGAGTCAGCACTATTCACCAGGGGCGTAGCCAGGGGGGGGGGGGCTTATGGGGCTTCAGCCCCCCCCCCCCCCCCGAAATTTTTTCGTATTGTGATGTATCGCCGACCAAAAGAGCTAGCTGCGCCGGAAATCATCCTAGATTTTTTCTAAAATTTCTTTTCGCAGTCGAAAAGATACTTCGGTGTGAACATTGCGGACCCCTGGCGGTCCTGTACCTGGCTGTGCCGCGCATGATACCGTAAGAAATATTCTGGAAGAGAAGGCGTAGTGCCTTGTATTGCCATTTTAGCCGTTTCACCGCGAAGGAGTAACTATTGTTGACACACAGAACGCTCTGGATTTAGATATATGAAAGGGGCCTCCAACAAACCTCAACTAGCGGGCCGTAGTAACGAAATTTAGTCCCACAAGCGCTGGGATGGTGGATTCCGGGGGGGGGGGGGGGGGGGGAGGGGGGTGCAGGGAGATTGAATCAAAATGTCACCAAACGTTGCCTCTTGCAAGAATAAAGAAATCCTCTCCTTCATGGGTCATTTAAGAAGGGTATTTGACATCAGGTCTCGGAAAACATATGGATACTGATTTTCAGAATGACTAAAATCTGGACGTCGATTGTGAAATATGGAGTTTTCGTTTGACGGTGATGTTGCAACTTATCATGAGCGCATGGGGTGCCTCGCGCACACGCACAAAACACTTGAGACCAGTCCCGTCTTTGTAGCTTGCCTGAACAAAGAGTAGTCGAGAAAATAATGTGAATACAATTTAGCAAAATCGCAAGGCTATTCTGTCTGAAGGCGCGGGACGCTAGCAAGGGTTCCGCGGGCCGCGTGTTTCGTCCCGGCTATGCACTATATTCTTAGAACAAAAAGCATCTACTAATTAGGGCTGCTAGGGTACGCCGATCAGCAGGGGGCGCGCATTCCCCCAGTGGATAAGTAAGGGCGGGGGGGAGAGCACCCTTGATTAACTCCACAACTGACAACTCTGACCTCAAAGTTGCTCTGATGTATTCAGTGTTGCCAGTGAGCTGACATTTTAAGGTCAATCTTTGGAACACAACCAAATTATTTCTTCCTGTCCGAGAAGCGAATCCACATCGACGATGCTGCTAAGCAGACTATAATGCACTAGCAATCCTGCTTTGCCAAAATTACTTCCTTCTAACGGTTATAGCGCTTCGAACAGCCCTCTTTCGGCCAAAGCATGATGACCGTCTTGTGCTATATATGTGGCATTTTTTTTCTTAAAGAACCAAATCAGAAAAAGGTCTAAATTTCACGGGAGCGTAAAACGTGTTAAAGTATATTTCTCTTTCACACGAATTGTAATCAAAATGGGACAATTCCTCATCGTAACGTGAACTCAAAGAGGCAGTTTTAAATTTTAAAAAAATCTGCGAAATCCTTTATCTGCTTGGATCAAACTGAGTCAGATCCATTAAATCAGTGCTGCTACAACAAACACGACCAAAACAACCAATGTGACCGGGTCCAATCTGCTTCATTTGGGTCCTAGTAGCTTTCCTATATTGCTTTCATTCGACAACCTTTTGCGCTGCATATTATGACCTTCTTTCACTCCAATACGGTATATTTGAAATAGAAGACAACTGAAATGAAGACACTGGGCACCGCTTTATTCCTTGAAGAAGAAGCGATCCGAAACGGCGTGATATCAAATGAGCTAAGAAGAAGACGAAGAAGAGCTGAAACAGTTTTCAGGCTATAAACAAACAAATAAATAACCGAACAAACAAACAAACAAACAAACAAACAAACAAACAAACAAGCATTTTTCTGAAGGCGCTCAAGATGTCAAGAATGACAAAACGCTGCCGGCAGTCCAGAATGGTACGCATTTTTTCTGGTAGGACCACTCGCTGTACAAGTCTAGTTATCGTCGTTACGCCAACGCAGCAAAAGGCGGCACCGACGGATGCACAAGCGTGCTGTTATAGTTGTCGCAAAATATTGCTGTATCGTTAATTTGCTGCGATTTACACTTCTTTTACGAGCTAAGTCAAGCCCAAATGAAATGTTACAATCTCTAAAAGCCAAATACAAATTTTACTCTGGAATACTGACGATAGTAGGCTACATAGATTTTAGCCGCAATATAGATTTGAGGTATTTTGGTGACATGAGCGCACTGGCGAAAAAATGGAACTGGCCCGACCATATTGACCCTAGCAAAAAACTGTGTTTTTTTTTCAGTTTCAGTTAAAGCGGACTTGGCTTTTTTAGAATAAAAACGCCACATATGTATGATCTGGCTAGAATAGTTCCATTTCTACTGCGCTGTTATTTCGAGATCAGTTAGCCAGGCGTTTTGCAATACTATACTAATAATAATAATTTGTGGAGTTTGGCGCGCCCAGGACGACGGTATGGTTATCAAGCACTTCGTAGTGAAGAACTACGAAAATTTCTAGCGCTTGTGTTCCTTAACGAGCACTTAAATCAAGGAGGCTCGGGCACTTACAGTGTCCTCGAGCATTTCGTCTCCATAAAAAATGCCACCGCCGCGGCTGCTTGCGCTTTAAAAATTTTGTTTATTTTGCATTTTTTGTCTTCTATAAATGCCAGTATCACGAGGTCAACAAAAATCTATATTTAATGTGTATTCCATAGAACCACAGCTGTCTATGTGAGCTACGTTGTCTCGTGACTCAGTAGCGTAATGTTTTGGGATAAGTGGTGTTAAAAGGTCCTGCGTAAAAAGTTAATGTCTCATAAAGCACGTGAATGGATGTCTAAAGAACTATGGAAACGAAGCAGTATGATAGGGGCTCATTCGCAAAACATCGCGTCGTCTAAGTAGCATCAGGTAGCATCCTATATTCCAAAGGAACTTTTACATTTCACTTCTGGTTCTAGTCACTCGTTTGCGGTCAGAGAAGCAGGTCATAATTTCGCTCACCGGCAGTTCATCTCAGCGATACATGCACCACGCATTATTGAGGTTCGCAATCAGTGTGAACGCCTGCTTAGTTTTTATGCAAATAAATGCTATTAGTTGCACTTTCTAATAAGAAAGCGTAGCAGTATATTTTTAGTGGGGCGTCAGGTGGAAAGGTGGATAAAACTGTCTGGCGGGTAGACAAACTTACGTAGTATTGCGTTACAATGTGCACTACCAGAAGGTAAATTTGATCACTGTGTCTCTTACAAAGCTTATATATGTATGTAAGTCTGCTAAACGCTGCTCTTCGTTATTGTTTTCTTCAATAGTAAGCTGACAGATTTCGCGGGCGAGCTTATTCTAACAGTGCGAAGTATAGCGGGTAAAAAAACATGTGCACACAACATGAAAAATTTATTCGATCACCGTTTTCAACAGATCTTGATCAATTAGCTTCTCGAAACTAAGGTAATTGTGACGTTTGTAGTGAATTCTGCTCGATCGATTACGTAGATGGACTTCCAAACACGAGTGGAAAAACAGGAGCATGCAGATGCACAGCAAAATATAGCCAGGTTTAAATTTAGTCCAATATTTTCTATTATAATTTATATCTTCAGTAATAAATTCGTGTTTCCTAAATGGCTTCTTCACATGACTCACCTTAAATGATCTAGTGATTGTAACGTAAATATACGAACTTTCCCACATGAAGCTTTCATATTCCAAAGTCGTAGTAAGATTTATTTCCAGTAATCATGCAAAAATACACGACGATTGCGGTGCGTGATAGATCTTGGTGGAACTATTCTTCAAGGTGAACAGCTGGAGAGGAAAATAATGAGGGCCTTCTTCTCAGGAAACGTGTGATGCAGCAACGTGATGTCAGTAGAATTAAGCGCGAAATGTAAAGTTTTGGTAATACTAGAACGCCACTTAAACAACGTTCACTTTTGCGAATGGGTCCCAAAGAATGCACTGCGTTTCTAGAGTTGCATAGACTTCCGTTAGTTCACTTGGGCAACCCTATGTAAAATACTTTTAATTGGTTCCTCCGCAATGGCAAGCGGGCACGTTTCACCGGACAGGTGCTGTGAACGATGAGAAGTGCAAAGGAAAACAAGAACTATCCATTTAATTAGATCACAGTTTTAACAGACTTTGTGCTCTAACAGCGCCATCATGCAACTAAGACAACATTTAAAATGTTGGAGACGCAAATATGCATCTCTCTCTCATATATATATATATATATATATATAAAAATATATATATATATATATATATATATATATATATATATATATATATATATTATTGACATGCGAGCCCCCCCCCCCCGAACAAAATTCCTGGCTACGCCACTGCTATTCACTTACTAACTAGGTAGGAAATTTCGCTAACCTGCATTTTACTACCTTCACTCACTATGAGGCTAGTGCTTTATGTGACAAGTGAACGGTTAGTATTTAGCTAGTGAAAGTGCTGACCTTTTTTTCTAAGAGTGTTCGGCTCGCCGCCATGAATTCGCAGCCACTTCTTCGGTAAACTGATGACTTATCTCATTGTAGCGAAACAGTGATGGCGGGATTTACCCAATTTCTGTGGCACACACCCCTTGATGATGATGATGATGATAGTTTCCACGTAGGCCGCGCGTCACATACCGAACATACGAAAAAGCACGGTGTAAGAATATCCAGGTGTGGCCATTGCGCGCGCCTGAGCGGCCCCAGTATTTCCGGTCTCCCGGGCGCACTTTACTACGGGCCGTTAGATGGCGCCGCGGCCAACCAACCCAGTGAAGCGGTACTGGCGACTTGAAATTCCTCTCCCTCCCCAACGTTTTCGCTCGTAATGGTGTGAGTAACACTCAAAGCCCGAAGAAAATTTGTTACTTCAGATCAAAATGAAAAGTGTATCAGGTTTAAAAATTCGCTTACATGAAAATGCCTTGTGTAGGGTGTGAATGTTGTGAAGACGGATCGATCGGGCAGCACTCAAAGCCCACCGAATTCCGCTTGCTCACACTTGTATTTTCGTCTCTTCAAGGCATTTACACCTGAAAAAAATATGTAATAATATTTAAAAAAAATCCCCATCTCCCGCTAAAGGGAACCATGTGTGGATGCGAAGCAGCGGGGAGATAATTAGCTTGAGCGGGAGGAACGTCGCCGCTCTCGTTTCACGGCAGCGGTCCGGGCGCTCATCGCGGCGCCGCACAGAAGAGAGAATGAGGCGCGCGCGCTCCGTCATTTTCATACCGCGGAACTACCGTGGCGCCCCCCCAGCGGAGTATGCAGCTGTCACACCACCTGTCGTGCCCGCCGCTGCGTAGAGGATTCTTAGAGCAAAGGACGGGGGGATCGTAGGAGAGGAGAGAGAGGGGGAAGGGACGTCCATGTGCTGTGGGACGCCGGAGCCGCTCCGTAGAGTAGAGGATTCCTAGAGGAGAGAGGGGGGAGAGGACGCGGATGCGCTGGGGGACGCAGGCGCCGCTCCGTACAGTAGATGATTACTAGAGTAGAGGAAGGGGGGTGAGCGTAGGAGAGCATAGGGGAGGGGGACGCGCTGTGGGACGCGGGGGCCGCTCCGTAGAGTAGCATTTTCCTAGAGGAGAGAAAGGGGGTGAGCTTAGGAGAGAGAGGTGGAGGGGACGCGCATGCGCTGTGGTGGTGTGGGACGCGGGAAGGAGGCACGGAATAAGCCCCCCTCCAAACACATGCAAGCAAGACAAAGGAATGGGGTCAACCTGGGCGACAGACACCACCTGCCTAGCCATTGCTAAGCAGCCTCTCTGTGCTCTCGGCCATGACTCAAGGAATGGGGTCAACCTGGGCGACAGACACCACCTGCCTAGCCATTGCTGAGCAGCCTCTCTGTGCTCTCGGCCATGACTCTGCTGACTGTGTTAGGGTTGACGGCCTTCATATTACTACAGGGTTCTGGTTCGCATAATGGGTGCTTCCCTACTTCATGACACTGGCCGGACGCGGGACGCGGGTGGGACGGACAGAGCCCCGAGCATAAGATGCTTCGCATCTAAAAATCTTCCCCATCTCCCGCTAAAGGGAACCATGTGTGGATGCGAAGCAGCCGGGAGATGGCTAGCTTGAGCGGCAGAAATGTCGCCGCTCCCGATTCGCGGCAGTGGCCCGGGCACTCATCGCGGCCCTGCACAGGAGAGAGAATGAGGTGCGCGCGCGCTCCGTCATTTTCATACCGCGGAACTACCGTGGTGCCCATAGCGGAGTATGTAGCTGTCACACCACCTGTCGTGCGCGCGGCTCCGTAGAGGATTCCTAGAGGAAAGGAGGGGGGGGGGCGTAGGAGAGGAGAGGGGCAGGGTACGTGCATGCGCTGTGAGGGTGTGGGACGCGGGAACCGCTCCGTAGAGTAGAGGATTTCTAGAGGAGAGAGGGGGAGAGGACACGCATGCGCTGTGGGACGTTGGAGCCGCTCCGTAGAGTAGAGGATTCCTAGAGGAGAGAGGACGCGCATGCGCTGTGGGTATGTGGGACGCCGGAGCCGCTCCGTAGAGTATTCCAAGAGTAGAGGAAGCGGGTGAGCGTACGAGAGCATAGGGGAGGGGACGCGAATGCGCTATGGGGGGTGTGGGACGCGAGGGGCCGCTCCGTAGAGTAGATTATTCCTAGAGGAGAGAAAGGGGGGGAGCGTAGGAGAGAGAGAGGGGGAGGGGACGCGCATGCGTTGTGGTGGTGCGGGCAGGAGGGACGGACTAAGCCCCCTCCAAACACATGCAGCAAGATCAAGGAATGGGGTCAACCTGGGCGACAGACACCACCTGCCTAGCCATTGCTGAGCAATGGCTCAAGGAATGGGGTCAACCTGGTCGACAGACACCACCTGCCTAGCCATTACTAAGCATCCTCTCTGTGCTCTCGGCCATGACTCTGATGATTGTAGTAGGGTTGACGGCCTTCATATTACTGCAGTGTTCTGGTTCGCATAATGGGTGCTTCCCTACTTCATGAAAGTGGCCGGACGCGGGACGTGGGACACGGGACGCGGGACGGGAGACGCCGGACAGACAGAGCCCCGAGCATAAGATGCTTCGCATCTAAAACGTTAGCCAGCGTTCTTTCCCTTCAACAAAATATTTCCCGGCCACGGAGGTGGCATGTCGGTGGGGCGAAATGCAGAGAACACCAGTGTGCTTGTATACAGATGCATGTTAAACTACCCGGGGTGGTAGGTAAATACACCATCTCCCGCTAAAGGGTACCAGGTGTAGATGCGAAGCAGCGGGCGCTAACGCTTACACTGGCGGCGGCGTTGACGCTGGCGCTCATCGCGGCGTAGCGCAGGAGAGAAATCTGGAGAGGCGCAATCACGCAGTGATGGACCGATGTTTCCAACTGGAACTTGCCAATCGCTGCTAATGGGCAATGAGAGACAGAAGACTCCGATTGGACACAGAGACCCGCAGTCCGCTTTTAGTTAAGGCGCACGGTGCGAATTTTTATCGTTCGACAACGCACAGGAGAAATCTCCCACCAGCGCAACCTTGCAGGTCAAGATCCAGTGCCTATATATAAGGGGTGGCCATGAACGGTTGTGCAGCGCGAGCAGTCGGTTTTTAAATGCGAAGCATTTCTTAGCGAACTTCGGCGACTTTGAGCGTATCTATCTATCTATCTATCTATCTATCTATCTATCTATCTATCTATCTATCTATCTATCTATCTATCTATCTATCTATCTAGCCGCCTACGAGTTTGTGCTCTCCTGGCCGTATCGTTAATGGGACTTATACCAAAATTGGTGTGGCATAACATGACTGTACGACAAACATGAATGGCTGGTCATATCATGAAAATCATGAATAACTTGTCATGAAAAGTATGATTTACACGCCATGGCCATAGTGCTCCTGAGGCGGTTTCCTTAACTTGATCTATCTAAAAATTGGTACGATGAGACATTTCTCGATTATCAACATAAATGACTTGTGGTAATATGAAAATCATGACCTGCATGTTATGTGCAACATGATTTACATGCCACGCTCATGGCGAGCTGACGGCCGCTTCGCTAGCTTGATATACACCAAATTTGGTATTGCGTGACGTGAGTGTATGACGAACATAAATACCAAGTGGGCATATGGAAATCATGAGATGTCATGTGCAACATGACTTGCATGCCTACGCTCATGACACTCTCGGGGCCATTTCACTAGCTTGATATACACCAAATTTGGTATTGAACGACGTGACTGTATGACGAGCATAAATGACAAGTGGTAATATGGAAATCATGACATGTCATGTGCAACATGACTTGCATGCCACGCTCATGACACTCTCGGGGCCGTTTCACTAGCTTGATATACACCAAATTTGGTATTGAGTGACGTGACTGTATGACGAGCACAAATGACAGGTGGTAATATGGAAATCAGGAAATGTCATGTGCAACATGACTTGCATGCCACGCTGATGTCATTCTCGTGGCCGTTTCGCTAGCTTGATATACGTCAAATCTTTAAGGCATACGCCTTAATTGTCTCATGCTCACGTCCGTCCGTCCCTCCCTCCAGCCGTGCCCTGGCACGGTGCCAGTTGGGCGCCGGGGCGCGCAAACGGACGCCGGTCGCGTCGGACTCTACATTGCTCGCGCTTTGCTTACGTAGTGTGCTGTGCCCAGCGTCTCTAAATCATGCAAGGAGGGAGACGCGCGCATGACGTTCCATTCTGACCGACCCCGTCTCAGTGGGCACAGGCGTTGGAGGAACGCGCCTTAGAATTGACAGTGTCCGTCAATTTAAACGCTGCAACGCGGATGGCGTCTGCACGATGCGCAAAGCGTGAGAATACGAACGCATGCGAAACGGAGGCTGATTGGTCTCGCGTCTCGCTGCGATTCGCGGTAAAAAATTAAGCGTACATAAGTTGCAGGTAGTAACATGAAAATCTTGGCATACATGTCATCTACAATGACCCTTACTTTCCCCGCTAAGGTGCGCTTTCGTCCAGTTCGCTAGCTTGATATACACCAAAATTTGTATTGCGCGACGTGACTGTATGATGAACACAAATGACAGGTCCTGACATGTAAATAATGACATGCATATTATGTACAGCATGATTTGCTTCTTCCCAACCGTCCTGATGGGGAACTCTGCGCACGCCTATGCGTCGCATCGATGCTTGCCGCTTCAAGACGACATCGTTTGGGCGCTTGCACTGGAGGTTCTCTCTTCCATGGGTGGCTTTCTAGGTTTACTTGGACCGTGTGCGGTTTTTAGAACAGTTCGGAAATAAGGTGGGAATGGCATTCATAGATAGAACATGCCTCTTTGCCGGGTCAAGTAGCACCCGTCCATTAAACTCCGCGTGATATTCGGTTGAAATCGTGTCCTTTGAAAAATGCTTAGCGCAGACATGGTCAGTAGGCAAAAGAGTTCGGTCTGCCCTCGGAATCGCACGGCGCCACTGCTTCAGGCGATCACTGTCAGACGGCCGTTTGAAGAGAGGGACAGGCTCCGCGCATGTCCGATAGCCAGAACGGCGGTTCGGTAGAAGGTACAAAATGCATTATTCCCATTTAAGACACCTCTGAGCAATTCGATGCCACTTTCATCGATACAAGAGCATAAAACGCACGCGCACAAAAGAGCGCGGCTGGACATGTCATCAAAAAGACGCAGATCAGCAAATCGCGCATTGCTGCCGAGACGACTGACCTCGCTTATCGTAGCGATATCTAAGAAGGCACCAACTAAGCTGCAAGAAAACTGATCCGCCCAACATAATCTGGGCGCCCTGGGATTGCGCTTTTCAACGCGTTGCGGGCAGAGTGTCAGTACCTGCCTATGTACTGTATTTTTTACACCGTGGTCTAAAGGAGAGTTCAGCAGCGCATCGCATGCTCGCCGTTTTTTTTAGGCTCCCTCTTCTTGTACAGAGCCCTGTGCTCGCTCTCTTCAGAGCGGCCGTCGCCTGCTGCTCGACGTGTCGGCACCACGTTCCACGGTCTGCTAACATTACATAGGAGCCGCACTAGCACTCATACGAATCACAACAGGAGAGAGCCAGCGGCATTCACGACGCGAGCACATGGTCATGACTCCCTCGTCACATATCTTCGTTGCCCCGTGGCCCCCCTCCCTTTTTACCTTACAGGGTGCTCATAAGGTCGAGAGTAAGGAGTAAATTCTTAAACTGTGGAACAAATTCCTGTAACTCCTCTACTTGTTGACTGAGCCGAGATAATTGGCGGCAGTTGATTCGCTCGGCAATAAATCCCGCACTGAGGTCATTCGGTGACCGCTTGCTTCGCGATCACTTGAAAGTGCTTCAAAATCCCTTAAAAGCTGACACTCCGTTACAGATGTGAAAACATTTGGCCCAATGGGCAAAGCCACGGTTTCACGCCTACGCTATTAGCCCCGAGATTAGGGTTCCTCGATGCGCGCGCTCCCCTCCGCCGCCGTGGAGGGTGGAGACAACAGCGTCGTCTGCTACGGCGTCCGCCATTACGATGCCCTCTACGCAAGCCGCCTATAGCCACGATAGGCAGCCAACGGGCGTCGCGCGGCTGCATGCGGAGTTCGTTTTGTCAAAACAAGTGGTACTCAAACGACATGACAAAAATACAGTTTTCGCACCGGGAGTGTGAAGGTTTCAGATTTCTATTCTCTAATCTTTATTTTTAAAGCGACATTAGGAGCTGGAGTTGCTCGCAGCAGAAAACTACCGTCCACGCCAGCCGCGTTAACACCTTCAGTTAGCATCTTCTTGGGCTAGTCGGTGACTATTTATATTGGTTAAAGATGCGAAACACACGCACCCAAGTCCCATGGCATTTCATTGTGTCTGTGTGTTTTGTGCCTTCCACAAAAGTGTAAAAACAGTTTGCCTGCCGTGCGAAAAAAAGAATTAAAAAAAAACCACGTGCTGTCACGAGAAAAGAGAAAAACTGTGAATGCACACCATATTTTCAGATCTTGTTTTCGAACTATTCATCAGCTACCCCATTTACGGACCGCACCCTGCAACGCACAGTATTCTGAATTTTGTTCCCATCTCTTTTACCCTACTGTAAATAGCAGATGGGCAAAAAAAAATTGTTGAATACATATCATACTCTTTGGGGCTTACATACGGCTTTTATGGCATTAAGTCATGAAATTTATGGCATTAAATCATGCACACACGCATGCGCACACATTCACGCACAATCATGCGTACAAACACACACGTACGCGCACACACACGCATGCGCCCACACACGCCTGTACACGCACACACAGACACACACGTACACGAACGTATACGTATACACACGCACACACGTACAAACCCACACAGGCACGTAGATATGCACTCAAGCACAGGCATTCGCACATACGAACACACACACAGGCTCGCACTCACACGTACACATACACACGCATGCGCGCACACACACACGTACACAAAAACACGCGCACACATAAGTACACCCACACACGCACGCACACACACGTACACGCACGCATACACACACTCACCGACATGCATGCGCACACACGTACACACACACGGGCACGCGCACACACACGCACGCACGCACACACAGACGCGCGTGCGCGCACACAGACACGCACGCGTACACGCGCACGCACGCACAATGATGCGTACATGCGCGCGCAAACACACACGTACACGCACATACAGGCAAACACACACGCACATACGCCGTCACCGTTCAGCAATACGCGTCCGATAACCACCTGACAAACGCCAAGGCGTCGTTTCTGGACCTACAATGCGAGAAGAGTGAGTGCCCCGAAAGTATTCTTTCGGCAACGTATACGTTGCGGCAAGTTACGTCGAGCGAGGAGGCCAGCGTAAGCGCGGCGAGTTATTACTCTCCAAATGCTGAAATGGCATAACTTAGGGTGCACAAACACGAACGGTCCGCGGGTTTGCCACTTGTCGCGCTTGATCTTTACCAGCCACAGGAGTCGCCTTTTCGGATCTTCAGGAAATCTGAACATCTTATAGCCATTTCGCGAGTGGTTTGGGTACTGTGGCACGCAACACCCGGGCATTTTGTCCGAGAAAACGCCGCGCACCTGTCTCACTCAACCAGCCGCGACGAGGCGGGGGGAGCCGAATGGCGGCCGCCGACCGGAAGGCGGCATTCACCCCCTCAAAGAATGGCTCCACCCTCCAAGTGGGCGCGCGCATCGAGGAACCCTACCCGAGATCTCTAAGTGGCGCCCTCTCGCGTGTGACGTCATCGTGGGTACACGGGTGCCGCTCTGCGCGCGTGTGCTCGCTACCTGAACGCTGCTGGACGCTGCCGGCTGGTCCTGGCCGAGTTATTGAAACATTATTGGGCAAATTCAGAAAACAATTTTCACCTAATGTTCAAGCAAAGTGCTCCGTGAAATCGAGCGGAGTCGCCGTCAGGAGCACGCTCAGCGTCGATTTCTCCTGGTGTCGTCCCCTAGCCGCCAATTTTTACGCTTGTATGATGTATGGAGAGGACTTCTTGTCGCGACGGTTCTATGGCCTTGGCGCACTTACCGGCCCCTTTACCATCACTGAAGGCAGCGTTCAGGCTTCGGGTTCCGCGTATGCGTTGTAGCACAATATTTTTATACGGCGTGGAGCTCGTGTTCGGTTGTGAAGCCTACTCCATTGGTTAAGTTCTCCAGTTCGGAGTTCTAAGCATATGACAAACGACGTGTGATTGCATTCAAATAAGTGAAGCGATCGTTATTGGCAACAACCTTCGATTAGATTGAAGTTTTCAGCAGCTGCTTTGTAAGCGCGTTGTCAGTAATAAAAATTTAAACAACACAATCAGAAGGTTGCGAGCACGACAAAAACAATAAAGGGAGATGCACGACGCTGCTATGAAACATTGACAAATATTCTCGCGTTCTGTCATGTAGCATATTTTAATTCTTATGCTGATAAATCGACGTTTTGTGACTCGTTCTCGGTCGACTCGATGTGCGCTGAACAACAGTGCAACCATCCTGAACTAAATACGTAAAAAGCTGTCGTATCAGGAAGTCGTAATAATATGCCACTGGAATAAATAGAGGTAACAGCGAGGTGAAGAATAGCAATAATCGACCAAAGGGGCCAGAAGGAGGGTGGGAAAGAGCTCTTTCTCCTCTTCTTGGCCCGTGTCGCTCATTTTCCCCACTTTTTATCAAACTGTACTCTCAGCGTCAAATTAAACTCGAACGTCACAGTGCGTGGTCCAAGCATTAGCAATGGTATAGTGCGAGCCATCGAGTTAGCACCTAGGCACGCACGTCTGGTTAGGCAGCATTACGCGATCATAAGCATGAACGTGGTGTACGAGCGGCCAATTGCATGAATGCATCTATCTGTAACCATAAGGGGGCAAACTGCCCCACGCGCGCCACTGCTCGCGTTACATTCGGCACCAAGGTTTAGCGAACTCGTCCAATGCACGCTAGTTATCGGCAATAAGCAACTTGTCGGTGAACTTATCAATTTTATTTTGTCGGCAAGCGCTTTATATACAAGCCCACATGACTGTTATTGTGAGCGAAGGGGGAATCTTCATTCAACTCAAGTGTTGCTCATACAATGTCAAGTTTTACGAATAAGTCCCGAAATTCGTCGGGCTTCGCTTCTAGAGTGGCACAGAGTCGCGCTAGCGTACCTGGCGAGACGTTCGCGCTTTCAGGTATAAGATATTTCAGCACCACCAACTCGGGAGCATGATCGTGACCGCGATGGCTGCGGCTGTATAGAAGATGCATTAAATGTAAGCGTTTCTTGACCTTATGCAATGCTCGCAGCCATCTGTAAAAGTAACACTTGAAGAAAATGTAGCTAGCATTCGAAGAGCGACATCCTACGCGATCGAACAATAATAAAAATAAAGGCGTTCTAGCCAAAGCCTAGTAGTCGACAAAAGCTGAATCTGCCATTATTAGCGCCGCCATCGGTGGTACACGAGGCGAATACATCAACGTCGATAAAATACTGAAGCGCTTCAACTCAGTGCTAACTTTAGTTGTTACAGGTAAGCGTTTAGCTTTCTTTTTTTATGCTTCTTAGTTGTAGTTGAACTTATCAGGGTCCGTAACAGTGCTGCACAGTTGTGCAACCAAGTTTACCACTTCTGGTTGCGCCTAAAAGCACGCCATGCAATGCGAGCTTGATGAATGGCCTGTCAAGCATGAGATGGAAAATGTACCGCACAATGGAATGAATTTTGTGCTGTCAAGACTTTGTGCGGAGCGCTTCCAGCCTATCGCTAAATTTAACCGGGAACTTCTACAAAGTACTTTATGGTCAAAGTCTCCCTTGGTTTCAACTAAATGGCGGCAATCCCTGCGAACAATACTTGAACTGATCGTGCATTTGTGCCCTAATTAAGCAGATGGCACTCAACGGCAGCAGACTACAGCTCAGTTTGAGCATGTTTTGCGACGTCCTGCGCTTTGATCCAAAGTCAGGCTGGGTAGTGGAATAAACATGTCTAACTGCATCAAAGACTTTCTTTCAGATTTCGGGCACTCGATTTTCTACCTGTGAATAGGGTACTGGGTTTGGGTGAGTCTGTAGTTCTCGCTAACAGCAGATGTATTGGGCTCAAACTGCTGGATTTGACCGTCACCCTGCAATGTCTTATGGTAGATGTAGCAGCCTACACATTTGCGCTAGGGCAGGTCCTGCGTCCATGTGTATATCTCTGTATGTCTCACTTTATAATAGGACACATAATTGGTTCTAAAATAGAAAATTTATGTGGGTGTGATATCGTTGAGCCAGATTCTCCGTCTCAGATATTACCAATTGTTGTCCTGATGAATACTGATTTTCGTGCAGATGCCTTGTGTTAATTGTTTATGTGTATTTCCAGTACGCGAAAATATTGTAGCGGTCCCGTTCAACATGCGAATGATTTTGTCGCAGATCATCCTTCATAACATCCTATACAATAAGGTTGTTTAAAGCTAAAATATTTTACGACACTATCGAATTTGCCGTGTCATCACTGCCCTATCGTCACCGTGTTATCTGGTTTTCGGCGTGACCATGTGGACATAAGTACTTACACTCTGCTGTACCTTCGCTGAACTCAGCAAACAAATCATAGGCACCATAATCTTGGCGTTATTCAATGTCATGGTCACGACGCCGCATTCTTTATGCCGTACATGGTGCTGCGGTCCGCAGTGTAGTAGATATACACTTGATATGCCATCCTCATCCTCGCTGCAATATTTCAGTAGCAGGGCCGTCAATGTCTTCATATCACTGTCATTCGCGCAGATGGTCGCTACACGCCACCATCGTACGTGGCAACTGTAGCTCACCATTTACTTGCACAAACAATTGTATGTGATAGATAATAAATTACATAGAATACACTACTTGCCTTAAATCTCACAACCAAAAAAAATTACACCATCTCCCGCTAAAGGGAACCATGTGTAGATGTGAAGCAGCGGGCGCTAACGCTTACACTGGCGGCGGCGTTGACGCTGTCGCTCACCGCAGCGTTGCGCAGGAGAGAAAACTGGGGAGGCGCAAAGCAGGCAGTGATGGAGCGGGGTTTCCTACTGGAACATGCCAATCGGTGCTAATGGGCAATGAGAGACAGAAGACTCCGACTGGACACAGAGACCCGCAGTCCGCTTTTAGTTAAGAGTAGGAGAGGAGAGAGGGGGGGACGCGCATGCGCAGTGGGAGTGTGGACGCCACCGGCAGGGATGCCTAGATGAGAGAGGGGGGAGCGTAGGAGAGGAGAGAGAGGGGGACGTGCATGCGCAGCGGAAGTTATGACGCCGCGGGCAGGGATGCCTAGAGGAGAGAGGGGGGGAGCAAAGGAGGGGAGAGAGGAGGGGAGGCGCATGCGCAGTGACGGTGTGGTTGCCGCGGGGAGGGATGCCTAGAGGAGAGAGGGAGATGAGGTTTTTTATTTTTATTTTTTTAAAGGTATTGCGCATGCGCAGGAAGGGTGGTGACGCGGCCCACCACCACCACCGGATTAAGCTTCGCCATAAGTAAGATGCTTCATATCTAATAGATAAGAACAGATACGAAAACGTCAAATGATTTTGTTTCACAGATTCCGCTTTCTCCCGCTTGGCAGAAAAATCAAACGCATTCGCATAACTTCGCTTTTACTCGATTCGTAAGATAGTATGACCGCACTATACCGCATTGACTAGACGGACCACATATAGAAGCTACTGCTAACCAACTAAAAGTCGTTAACGCACTGACCCTACATAGTAAATAAATAGGGGCTATATCATTTATTGTAGCTTACATCTGCTGCAGCTTACACCGATAACACGTATACGTCGCATCGAGGGAGCCGGGGCTACACCTACTTCGACCAATTGCGGATGGGGATTACCCCGGCGGCATATCTCTTGTAGTATACGTCGGCATGGACGTTCGAGTTTGGTCAATGGTCTTTGCCTTCGATCTCTTCACAACAGAGAGAGAAACTGTTTAGGGGAGGAGTATGAGAGATCGCTATGTGAGCGTAGCTGCTGGGCCTGCACCGGTAGAAATCGATGGATGCCCTCCGCCAGCGGGATTCTCTCATGAGAGCTGCGGGGTCAGCCGCTGTCGCCTGGGGTCTTCGTCAACTTCTTGTCTAGCTTGGCGGCGAGCCTGTTTGCTTCCGAGAGGATCGCGAACGTGAGCCCCATGGACATAGCCGGATCAAGTATTAGCTCGACGTATGCTCGTTTAATGCCTAAGAACTTTAGCTAAGCTGTACACCGTACACATAAGGCCATATTATACGGGACATCACGTTCACGGAAAACTACAGCTTTGACACTGGGCTTTTGTCTTGTATTTCGTGAATAGCTCTTTTGTAAACTTTTTTTAAACCTGTTGTCATACCACCATCGCCATTACTATGGAGCTGCGTGTTAGACTGCATAATTAACTTTCCTTTTTTCGTGTTACAAAGATGAAAGGGAAATGTTTTGCAGTTCGTCGCAATAAAGTGAACGAAGGAGCTTCCATGAGTTCTACTTGCTCTTAGCTTGAATGTCACGGCTTCATTCGTGCAGGGTTATTCTTGGTTGTTACTTACATCATAAGCAAAGTGCTCTGAATTATCGCCAGAACAGCTGTAACTAACGAGGATGGACAAAGCCCGGTGAACTCTGATGCGGAGGAGGCATGACACAATGTAAGAAACAGAAATTAAGTATTAGTGTTCAAGGGAACGTGTACAGATAAGTAGTCTATTCAGTTGATGTGTAATGCAGCTTTAGACGTGAAGCATCTTATGGCAAAGCTTAATCCGGTGGTGGTGGTGGTGTGCCACGTGACGACCCTTACTTCGCATGCGCAAACCCATTCAAAATAAAATAAAAAACCTCCTTTCCCCCTCTTATCCTCTGGGCATTCCACCCCGCGGCAACCACACCCTGACTGCGCATGCGCCTCCCCTCCTCTCTCCCCCTCCTACGCTCCCTCTCTCTCCTCTAGGCATGCCTGCCCGCGGCGTCCACACTCCCCACTGCGCATGCGCGTCCCCCCCTCTCTCGCCTCGCGACGCCGACGCAGGCAGCGTCTGCTAGCGAGTTTATGGGTTGAAAAAACCGACTGCTCGCGCTGCACAACCGTTCACTGGCCACCCCGTATATATGGCACTGGATCTTGACCTGCAAGGTGGTGCCGGTGGGAAATTTCTCCTGTGCGTTGTTGAACAACAAATATTCGCAGCGTGCGCGTTAACTAAAAGCGGACTGCGGGTCTCTGTGTCCAGTCGGAGTCTTCTCTCATTGCCCATTAACAGCGATTGGCATGTTCCAGTAGGAAACACCGCTCCATCACTGCGGGCTTTGCGCCTCCCCAGTTTTAGATGCGAAGCATCTTATGCTTGGGGCTCTGTCCGTCCTTCCCGTGTCCCGCGTCCCCCCGTCCCCCCGTCCCGCGTCCCGCGTCCGGCCCCTGTCATGAAGCTGGGAAGCACCCATTATGCGAACAAGAACCCTGTAGTAATATGAAGGCCGTCAACCCTAACACAGTCATCAGAGTCATGGCCGAGAGCACAGAGAGGCTGCTTAGCAATGGCTAGGCAGGTGGTGTCTGTCGCCCAGGTTGACCCCATTCCTTGAGTCATGGCCGAGAGCACAGAGAGGCTGCTTAGCAATGCGCGCTTGCGCTCGCCACGTGAACGCTTGTCGACGCCGCCGGCCGGTCCTACCCGAGTTACTGAAACATTATTGGGCAGATTCGGAAAACAATTTTCACTGCATGTTCAAGCAAAGTGCTCCGCGAAATCGAGCGGAGTGGCCGCCAGGAGCACGCTTAGCGTCGATTTCTCCTGGTGTCGTCCCCCTAGCCGTCAATTTTTACGCTGGTGGTGAGGCCTTGGCGCACTTACTGGCCCGTTTTCAATCACTGACGGCAGCGTTCAGGCTTCGGCTTCCGTGCAAGCGTTGTAACACCATCTTTTTATCCAGCGTTGAGCTCGTGTCCGGTTGAGAAGCCTAGTCCATTGGTCAAGTTCTCCAGTTCAGAGTTCTAAGCATATGACGAACGACGTGTGATTGCATTAAAATAAGTAATCGTTACTGGCAACAACCTTCGATTAGATCGAAGTTTTCAGCAGCTGCTGTGTAAGCGCGTCGTCAGTACTAACAATTTAAACAACACAATGAGATGGTTGTGAGCATGACAAAAACAATAAAGGGAGATGCACGACGCTGCTTTGAAACATTGACAAATATTCTCGCGTTCTGTCATGTAGCATACTTTAATTCTTATGCTGATAAATCGACATTTTGTGACTCGTTCTCGGTCGACTCGATGTGCGCTGAACAACAGTGCAACCATCCTGAACTGAATACGTAAAAAGCTGTCGTATCAGGAAGTCGTAATAATATGCCACTGGAATAAAGAGAGGTAACAGCGAGGTAAAGAATAGCAATAATCGACCAAAGAGGCCAGAAGCAGGGTTGGAAAGAGCTCTTTCTCCTCTTCTTGGCCCGTATCGTTCATTTTCCCCACTTTTTATCAAACTGTACTCTCAGCGTCAAATTAAACTCGAACGTCACAGTGCGTGGTCCAAGCATTAGCAATGGTATAGTGCGAGCCATCGAGTTAGCACCTAGGCACGCACGTCTGGTTAGGCAGCATTACGCGATCAAAAGCATGGACGTGGTGCACGAGCGGCCAATTGCATGAATGCATCTATCTGTAACCATATGGGGGCAAACTGCCCCACGCGCGCCACTGCTCGCGTTACATTCAGCACCAAGGTTTAGCGAACTCGTCCAATGCACGCTAGTTATCGGCAATAAGCAACTTGTCGGTGAACTTATCAATTTCATTTTGTCGGCAAGCGCTTTATATACAAGCCCACATGACTGTTATTGTGAGCGAAGGGGGGAATCTTCATTCAACTCAAGTGTTGCTCATACAATGTCAAGTTTCACGAATAAGTCCCGAAATTCGTCGGGCTTCGCTTCTAGAGTGGCGCAGAGTCGCGCTAGCGTACCTGGCATAAGGTATAAGATATTTCAGCAGCACCAACTCGGGAGCATGATCCTGACCGCGATGGCTGCGGGTGTATAGAAGATGCATTAAATGTAAGCGTTTCTTGACCTTATGCAATGCTCGCAGCCATCTGTAAAAGTAACACTTGAAGAAAATGTAGCTAGCATTCGAGGAGCGCCATCCTACGCGATCGAACTATAATAAAAATATAGGTGTTCTAGCCAAAGCCTAGCAGTCGACAAAAGCTGAATCTTTTGGACTGCGTCACCGGAGCGCCATTCGTAGCGCCGCCATCGGTGGCACACGAGGCGAATACATCAACGTCGATAAAACACTGAAGCGCTTCAACTCAGCGCTAATTTTAGTTGTTACAGGTAAACGTTTAGCTTTCCTTTTTTTATGCTTCTTAGTTGAACTTATCAGGGTCCGTAACAGTGCTGCACAGTTGTGCAACCAAGTTTCCCACTTCTGGTTGCGCCTAAAAAAGCACGCCAAGCAATGCGTGCATGATGAACGGCCTGTCAAGCATGAGATGGAAAATGTACCGCACAATGGAATGAATTTTGTGCTGTGAAGACTTTGTGTGGAGCGCTTCCAGCCTATCCCTAAATTTAACCGGAACTTCTACAAAGTGCTTTATGGTCAAAATCTCCCTTGGTTTCAACTAAATGGCGGCAATCCCTGCGAACAATACTTGAACTGATTGTGCATTTGTGCCCTAATTAAGCAGACGGCACTCAACGGCAGCACACTACAGCTCAGTTTGAGCATGTTTCGCGACGTCCTGCGCTTTGATCCAAAGTCAGGCTGGGTAGTGGAATAAACATCTCTAACTGCATCAAAGACTTTCTTTCAGATTTCGGGCACTCGCTTTTATACCTGTGAATAGGGTACTGGGTTTGGGTGAGTCTGTAGTTCTCGCTAACAGCAGATGTATTGGGCTCAAACTGCTGGATTTGACCGCCACCCTGCAATGTCTTATGGTAGATGTAGCAGCCTCCACATTTGCGCTAGTGCAGGTCCTGCGTCAATGTGTATATCTCTGTATTTCTCACGTTATAATAGGGCACATAATTGGTTCTAAAATAGTAAATTTAAGTGGGTGTGATATCGTTGAGCCAGATTCTCCGTCTCAGATATTACCAATTGTTGTCCTGATGAATGCTAATTTTCGTGCAGATGCTTTGTGGTTAAATTATGTGTATTTCCAGTACGCGAAAATATTGTAGCGGTCCCGTTTAACATGCGAATGATTCTGTCGCAGATCATCCTTCATAACATCCTATACAATAAGGTTGTTTAAAGCTGAAATATTTTACGACACTACTAAATTTTGCCGTGTCATCACTGCCCT
>JALIZH010021428.1:0-24644 GCA_030522465.1 Rhipicephalus appendiculatus
GAGAGAATGTCGTATTCTAATAAACCTAATGTTATGTCAGGCCGCGAACGCATAAGGGCATTTAAATCTGCAATATTTCCTTTAAAGGGTTGGTGACACCAAATTTGCAGGCTATAAAGGGCCTGCTGTATAGGTTTCCTGTGTTGCAAGGACATTCAGCACAAAATGGTAGACATAGCAAATGCGATAGGAACCCATCTCTAGTGCGACTTACACCCACGTCACTGCGTAGAAAACTTAAAAAAAGTTTATTGACATCACACCACCTTAGAGTGACCTGCAATGAGCGATGACCCGCGGCCCCGCTCACCGGGGAAGCAAGAGAGCAGCGGCTACGAACCAACTCTTTTTATTGCGATAGAAATTATATGGACACTCTCGCTGCTTTGCGCCGTCACGCGCCATATATATATATATATATATATATATATATATATATATATATATATATATATTGTAGCGATGCTCAAGCACACACGCGAGTCAAACAGATGCATTTATTAAGGGCGAACCTGTGCCCACAACTCAAAGTGACTGCGGTCGTAAAATCTGCGAGTCAGTCGAACACCAGAAAAGATTGGTCCACTGTCTTCTTCTTCCTCCCCGCGAGAAGTGCGAGCGCGTGGCGCATACGAGCCGGATCCGGCCAGGCGCTCGTGCCCCGATGATCTCTGCGCGGCACAACAATACGGCGCGCATGCGTGCGCTGTGAGCACGGGGATGGCCGCGTTATTTGAATGTGGGCAAGATGTCGCGGCAATATACAAGCCACAAAGAAAAATATTCTCTGACGCGCGGAATCGACCGGGCGACCTCTCGCTCCGCAGCGCGCGGCGCTAACCGGTAGGCCACAGAAGCGCACCTCCTTCAGCAAACTAACGGTGAGCTATTTATATACACCATTCACTGCTGGCGGTAGCTGATCTCGGGGGATTATCAGCGTGTTCTCTGCCTTACCACCAACAGCGAGATGGCGCAACGTGCGCGCTCGGCGCTCCACTCGTTGCGATGCGTTGGCTCCCCACCTTGCACTTGGCCTGCAGGGTGGAGTCGCCTTTGCTCGGGCGCGCGCGCTTATCTTGGGGTGGGGGGGGATGGGTAGTTTTACGTCGTGTGCTTTCGCTGGAAACATTGCGATTAGGTTACAGAGTGCACAAAGGCCACTTCGCTCGCTGCGGAGGCCTCGCTTCCAAAAGAAGCGCGCCGTTCAAACAGAGTGAAGTAACAACTGTGACACCTTTTAGTTCGCACTCGTCCTGTGTATACCTGTGCGTATGTTTCGTGCGTCCTTTGCGTTTGAACAGTGCGCTCCAAGTGTCGACCTGTTTGCCGTTCTTCGCGTGAAATGCCAATTTGTTGCTATCGCATTCACTGCTTCGTCCTTGCTGCAAAACGGTGGCTTTTTTTTCAGCGTGTTGCCGAACTAGCCAAGCTTGCTGGCATTATGCAAAGTGCTTCACATCGTGCCGCGAACCTGCGAAGGCGACATTACAGAATGTCGGCTTTATCCCCAACTTCTTGGTGTTAGCGTACCGTGTTACCCTAGCTGTAAATAGGGAGTATAACGGAAAACAGCAAAATCAAGGATTCAGGGTTAGCATTGCGTGCTCCGAAATGCGCATGCGCAGAATGTAAACGTAGTCGAGCTTTCACGTACGTGTGCTATTTCCGCAATATAGCGGTCAACCCTGATGAACGCAAGGGATTCCGTACGTAGGGCGAGACGGCGGCGCCTGTTAAAGCTAGAACTTTCGAGACGTTGGCCTGCAGTGTTATTCATTTATTCGCAAATAATGCCGTTATTTGATTCATATTTGAGTGATCATGCTTCGCCAGCCATATACTGTCGGTTAGCGGTGCAGAACGATTAACAAGGTTTGCTTACAAGGTTCGCTTATGTTTGCTGTAGCCGCGCAGAGATGGCGACACTGTCTTCATTCGCCTGTTTCAAGAGCGGCATTAACTCCAGAGCTCTGGAAAAAAGTGGATAAACTTCCTTCTCGAAGCGATATTGCAGGCGACACAAGCGATCTGGAATAGCTTCGATATTGAACAAGCCTCCTCTTGAGTAGGTTCCCGAAGCATAGTGCTTCTGTGTCGTCCCAGCTTAACAAGGACAGCAAAGAAACCGGCAGATTCCACGCACTGTGGGAATCGATGCCATACGAAGCAGCAGGCCAGGAGCAACTCATGCTGTACATAATATGCATGTCATGATTTACATGTAGGACCTGTCATTTATGTTCGCCATGCAGTCACCTCGCGCAATACCAATTTTGGTTTATATCAAGCTAGAAAACTGGACGCAAGCGCACCATGAGCATGACATGTAAATGGCGTTGTACAGGAAATGCATGCCAAGATTTTCATGTTACCACCTGCCACATAGGTTCGTTATACAGTCACGTGTCGCAGTACCAATTTCGGTGTATACCAAGCTAGCGAAACGGCCGCGAGCGCGCCATGAGCGTGGCATGCAAGTCATGTGGCTCATGACGTCATTATTTCCATATTACCACTTGTCATTTATGTTCGTCATACAGTCACGTCGCGCAATACCAGACTTGGCGTATATCCAGGGCTGGGCAAAGATACTTTGAAATTGTATCGCGATACGATACAAGATACTCAGGCAAGAAGTATTGGAGATACAGATACAAGATACTACCGCAACAATTGTATCCGATACGATACATGCCGATTGTATCTTAAGATACTTCGATACATTCGCAAAGTTGTTGTTAGAGACCCCGATAATGTAGCGGCGAGCGCCTATACACAAAAAAAGTTTGTTTAAATTCGTTTAGGTTTGACCAATTTAATTGAATTTTAATGAAATGTCTGTTATTATCTTAAGTGTTTTGTCATTTTTAGTCAAAGTACATTAGTTTACTTCCGAAGATCTTATTAGGGTTTCTTTTAGCTTATCGTCGAAGCTTGGGCGTGTTGGTTAAACATTGCAGGAAACACAGCGTAAGAGAAGACGGGGACAATGAAGGGCGACGCACACGCAGAGCTGACTTACAACACTTTGTCGCGCATGTCAGAGGCATGTGTACGATGTTCATCCGTCCCATCCATTGAATAAAATGTTGTAAGTCAGCGTTGTGTGTGCGTCGCCCTTCCTTGTCCTCGTCTTCTTTTGCGCTGTGTTCCCTCCTATTCTTTTAGCTGATTAGCAGGACAGCTCTTTAGACACTTCGCTGACCGCGGTTTTTGCTTGTTATTTCTGTAATTCGTGGGAGTCGCTGCTCAGCTTGCCGACCAGCTAGCGGGTTGCCATCTAACCACACGAGCTTCAATAAGAAGCCTTCGCTCGATGGTGCAAATACCGGCGTTCAATTATACCTTACTCATATGAGACCGTTTATGCAATACCGAATCACCGGGGTATACAGCAGTGACAACGCTCGTAGCGACATTTTTTGCGACGCATTATGTATACGCAGAGCACATAAAACTGCAATTACTTTTCATATTCTTCTCATCTACTGGCGTAAAGTGTTCTGCATCTATGTACTCACTAACGTGCAATCAATTTTTCTTCAACGAGATGACATGTGCACTCCAGAGACGCCTCAGGCCTATTGTATTGTCACGTGATGGTGACTATGAAGGAAGTGGCAGTCACTCTGGTATAGACGAAACTCTTTATTGGGCTAACTTGTGCTCAGAAAACCAAGTAAGTCAACGCACAAGCAAAGCGCACTGTACTCTGATTTCGGCAATAAATGTCGTCGGCCTTCAGTAATTTGATCATCGGCAGAACGCGTCTTGTTTTATACATCAGTGATCGCACCTTCCAGTGTTATCGCTGGTGACCGCGTAAGCTCACAAATGAACTAGAGTACGCACGTACCACGCGTAATCTTAATAATTTTGGGGGTTTAGCGTCCCAAAACCATGACAACGTGGGACGCAGTAGTGGAGGGCTCCAGAAATTCCGGCCATCTGCTGTTCTTTAACGTGTAATTAAATCTAAGTACATGCGCCTCTAGCATGTCGCCTTCATCGAAATGCGGCTGCCACGGCAGGATTTTCGCGGAATCTTAACAGAACAATCTGAGACAACCACGAAGATTCCGAAACATTGCTGTGCGGCTTGCGCTGAGGAGCGATGACAGTTTTTGGTGGGTTAAACCCCATCACAATAAAATAAAAAAAGTAAGAGTGCGTGGCATTATAGCTGCACAAATCGTCACCGGAAAACGCCGCTATCCACGCTTTTGCCGCCTATAGCTCCGATTAGCTGGCAATTAATAATAATAAAAAAAATAAGGAGGCCTAAAAAGAGGAAAACAGTTACAATTAAAATAGAAAAGCCGTTCCGTATCAAACATTCATAGTGAATACGTATAGACACACGACACAGGCGGCACTCCTAATAGCTATGACAATTAAGCATGGAGTATTGTCAGCTTACCTGTTCAGGTCTGACAATAAAAAAGTCAATGCGATACAGAAAATTGCCTTGAATAGCTCGTTGGGACGCTTACAAGACAACCGGACCATTTGGTATAAAAATGTTACTCGAATACCGTTCCTAAGATGTTTAGGACAGCTTCTAATTATTTCCATTATTATAATGCAAACTCAATTTCGCCATTTTACCAAGCAGTAAGCAAAATGTTTGGTACTGTACATTTAATGCATGCCCACATAATGACATACTTGTTTTCCAAATCGCCTTGGCAGACGAGTAAACTCAAGTGAATGTAAATGTGTAAACAGTAGCAGAAATAAAACAGACACTTAAAAGTAAGCATACAACCGAGAGCTTATTTCGGCTGCTTAGAAAAGACATACCGGCGTCACCAGACCAAAAAAAAAAAAAAACAGTTCAGGGCCCTAGGTAATGTATGGGATGCAAGAGAGGGACAACTGAGAAATCACATGTGCTGACATTCATATGATTTCAAGAGCTATTGGAATAGAAATAGCAAGAAGAAACCGATATGGTGCGCAAAGATATCGACTGGTAGGTAAACGCCTGTTCTATTAGATCTAGCATCGGTACCGGTGGTGCTATAGTTAGAATCTTATTTCCACATAAGTCAATCGCGTGTAAATTCAACTTACATCCACAAGATCCTTCAAATCGCTGATGTGCGAAAGCCGAGAGATGCAATGCGACCTCGTGCTTCAGATTTCGTAACGAAGTACCACGCACGAGGGCGGCATCAGACTTTGTGTGCTCATCGCCGCGCGCATTGTGGTACGCGGCGCTGGTAAGTGGCTAAGAGTGTCATGGCATTGACGCAAATAAAAAGGGAAAAAATCGAGAAAAACGCGCGTGGGCAAGCTCGGAAACGTCTACGTTTGCGCGCTTGTTTTTGTCGAGACTGCGCAAGCGCTGTCATATTGCTCTGCCTCACCAAAAGGGACGCGCACAGCTCATCGCCTGCTCTCACTGGTAGACTATGGCGGAAAGATAAAAAATATGTCACTGCCCTTAGTTTTATTCAGGTGGCTTAGTTGCCCCGGTAGCTTGAGAAGCGGAGTTCAGTCAGCGAATATTATTTCTTACGGTATTGTTGCGATAGCAGTATCTTGTATCTTAAAATACACGATACATAATTGACTGTATCGGAAATACAGATACAGATACTCGTCTTGTGAGACGTATCGCGATACAGATACAAGATACCCAAAGAGTATCTAAGATAGTATCGAAAATACATGTATCTTCGATACTGCCCAGCCCTGCACGGTATATCAAGCTAGCGAAACGGCCGCGAGCGTGCCAGGAGCGTGGCATGCAAGCCATGTTGCACATGACATGTCATGATTTTCATATGACCACTTCTATTTTTTTTATGTTCGTCATACAGTCACGTCACGCAATACGAAATTTGGTGTATATCAAACTAGCAAAACGGCCGTGAGCGCACCATGAGCGTGGCATGTAAATCAAGTTGTACATCACATGCACGTCATGATTTTCATATTACCACTTGTCATTTATGTTGGTCATGCAGAATGTCTCATCGTACCAATTTTTGGATATATCGAGTTTAGAAAACAGCCGCAGGAGCACTACGGCCATGGCGTGTAAATCATACTTCTCATGACAAGTCATTCATGATTTTCATGATATGACCAATCAATCATGTTCGTCATACAGTCATGTTATGCCATACCATTTTTGGTATAGAACCCATTAACAATACGGCCAGGAGAGTACAAAGTCGTAGGCGGCTAGACAGACAGACAGACAGACAGACAGATAGATAGATAGATAGATAGATAGATAGATAGATAGATAGATAGATAGATAGATAGATAGATAGATAGATAGATAGATAGATAGATAGATAGATACGCTCAAAGTCGCCGAAGTTCGCTCAGAAATGCTTCGCATTTGGAATGTGCCAGACGAGGAGGAACGACATGTACACAAGGTGAACATTGTGTAAATCTTGCGCCTTGTGTACATGTCGTTCCTCCTCGTCTGGTCCCCAGTTTTTCGCTGGCGCTGTTTTTCTGCAAGTATGAACGAACTAGCCCAAAAATACATCTTGACAAGGTAATAGGGGCCTTCAGTATACTTGATCGCGGCATGTCAAAAGAAGGCTGTGTGTTTCGCGTCGTCAGGCACAACAGTTAACCAAACACGGCACGGAGGTAACGGAGATGCAACAATGGCGACTTTTGATCAGCCCTACTTAGTGGCGCACTTGCGGATTGTATAATGAATTTAGTGTTTTTATGTCTAGGTGGCGCCGTATGTGCTTGGATTACCCTTAGCGGGAATGCTTCCCGCTGTACTAAAAGACCACCATTTGGCATGCAGCGCGTTCCATTTTAGCGTTAGTGTAGAGGCGCGCGCTAACTCTAACGTGTTTCCTGCTTTACTAAAACTCCCTAATGTTTGAGGCCGGATACGTGGGCCACCTAGAGGCGTGACGACGAACCAGGCAAGCACCGAATTATTGTGGCAGAAACATATTGAATCCTACTTCTCCGCTGGTGGAGATTCTCGGCAGCGGCTTAGATCAGAATGCGCTGCTCTTTTAAACACTTTTTCACCATGGTGAGCGAAAACAAAGAAACACGTATAACTGTAGTTCCACGAGGCGTTACGAGATGTCGACACCATTGCCCGGTAACCCGGTATTCCACAAACATCTCTGCGCATTCCGGAATAGCATACCCGCTAATATTTTGTACTAGACAATTTTAGCAAGTGTTGAAGGCAACCGTGTGGTTGCTAGCGCGTGTGCGCGAGAGCAGACAATCTAGCACTGCGTTCGTCACAGCTTTGTTGGGCAACGTGTTCAAGCTTCCTACACAGTGACATCCCAGTCCAACTCGGCAACCAGAAACCGAAAGTCGCGCACATAAATAAGGCGCTGTTAAATTAATTAGCGAGAGAGAATACATGAACCGTGCGGCATGTAGCATGCTTCCTGAAGAAATTGAAAAGTTTGAAAGAAAGAACGCGCAAGCGAAAATTTTGATGTCACCACCCCTATAACAGACATCGCACCTTTTGTGCATCCAGAAAACCTCGACTATTTAGTAAAATCAGCTCCATGTACTGCTCCTCAGAGAGTAAGAAAAGGTTCTTCGTAATAGTGAACTTGATTTTCTCTCTTTCGAAGCACATGTCCCTAAGAAAATTTAAGGCAGCTTCGCACTAGGTGTGCCAAGCCTGAAGGAAGAGCGGAGCTGGGCAGCCTTCTTTGTTTATCTTCGGTTTTCTTTAATTCCTGTTTTTGTTTTTTTTTTTCGTTTTTTTTTCGGTCTTTTTGTCTATTTCTATTTCTTCGTCTCTGTTTATCTATTTCTTTGTCTTTCTTGCTCTTTCTATTTTACTTGCTATTTGCTCCTCTTTTCTCTTTTTCTTTTTCTCGCTTGCTTCGTCTTCTTCTTCTATTCTTATACGAGGTTTTGCCTGCATTATAGAGCTGTGCACGGGCCTAATTTTCAAGCCCGAGCCCGGCCCGGGCCCATTGACTGCGTCGCAGGCCCGCCCGAGCCCGACCCCCAAAGGGCTTCGAGCCCGTCCGGCCCGGCCCGACGTACAAAAACACAAACCCGGGCCCGGTCCGGCCCGACACTATGAAAGTTTGCTGCGGAGACAAGATATCACTTTTTGATCATGTTGAATTTTATTCAACGTATCAAAGTTGAACATATGCGAACGACATATGTTAATGTATATACAAAGATTACAAGTTCTGTAAAAATAACAAGCTGCGCAGTGATTCGGACTTCAGCGAAGTGCGGTGCATTACATATCCTGTCAAACTGAAGTTCCGTTCGCTGCTCGCACTGGTAGCCGGAATCGCAAATATCTTTTTCGCAAGCATAACAAGCTTAGAATAATTAGACTCCTTGTTCTTCCAGCAGTTTATTATCTATGATGCAGGACAGGAGGATGATTGTGTGGATTAATAATCACAAAGGTGATGTGTGTGCTCATCGCTAAGTGCTAGAAAACAATTCCGGCACAAGGCCTACATTTTTTTTGGTTTGATGCGGGCTTTGCACCTGGCCCGGCCCAGCTGATGCCCGAGATGAGTAGCCCGAGCCCGGCCCGGGCCCGAGTTGGGAAGACGTCCGCATACCCGAGCCCGGCCCGCGGGCCGGGCCGGGCTCGGGCTTTCGGGCTACCCGGAGCCCGTGCACAGCTCTACTGCATTACGTCAATCGACGACAGCATACGACAACCCGGGCCTCTGACGTGCTCCGCACTTAAAGCTATCATTTTTGCGCACTATCCTAACAACAACAAAAGCTATACTTGGTCACTATGTTTACTCACATGTTCTCAGCTAACACAGCGAAGTTGTTGTCAAAGGAATGATGCTAGTGCTGCCCTGCGTGCGTTGGCATGAGCTTAGCGCTTGTGCTGCGAAATATCATTATTCGTCGCGTGTACAGATCTGTGAAGAACCTGTATTTAGGAAGTGTTCTTGCATGCTGGTAATTTTCGTGTTCTTTGCGAATAATGAAGACGTTAACTTCAACGTACACGACAAGTCACTTGCACTAGCTGTCGATGGCAAGGGTCTCACTCACATGAGCCAGTGGGCTGCAGGCAAGAAATTTAGGCACCTGCAGGGCCGGGATGATTCTGAAATATCAAATTTTGTGCCACTGTTCTGTTTTCACCCATGGGGTGCCTCATGAAAAAAAAATGCTGGCGACGAGACACGTATGTGGAGCTCATCTACATACTAAGCAATATATATATATATATATATATATATATATATATATATATATATTGTCACGTGGGTGTGACGTCGACGAAGGCAGCAGGCGACGTGTCCAAGATGAAACTGTTTATTAGGCCGAACTTGTGGCCGGTAAAGAGAAAGTAAGATTACAGCAATACACGCTGGCACTGATAGCGGCGAACAGAGCGTCGGCCGGCGATCAACTGCACATCGTTGGAGCGCGCCGGCTTTTATGCATCACGCGTCGAACATTCTAGCCTTATCACTGGTCATCGCGCAAGCTCAGGAATAATCTCGAGTGGTCGCGTCTTGCGCGCAATCTTAACAAAACGATCTACAATAATCGCGAAGGTTCTAGAACAATAAGGCGCGCTTTGAGCTGAGCTTTGCTGACGGTCTTTGTGGGCGAAAACCGAATACAACAAAAGTGAAAATAAGAATAGCGCGTGGCAATGCCCCCCTCTGAAAAGGCATCGTCCCGATGCTTAAAACAGAACACGGGGGAAAATGCATGCAACAATAAATCACAACAATAAAGAAAGAAAGTGCAATAATTAAGCAATAAGTACAGTCCTCTGGTTTGCTAACGCGCGTAATACGGCTTGAGGCGCACGACATGGACGACTTCAGGTCGCGCACGGCGCCGTTGAGAGTTCGTTATGCCGTCCGGGACGACCTCGTAGTCCAGAGCACCGAGACGTCGAAGCACCTTGTACGGCCCGAAGTATCGCCGAAGGAGTTTTTCACTAAGTCCACGTCGGCGTATCGGTGTCCACATCCAAACGTGGTCGCCGGCCTGGTATTCCACGAAGCGTCGTCGAAGATTGTAACGGCGGCTGTCGGTCGTCTGCTGATTCTTGATCCGCAGGCGGGCGAGCTGTCGTGCTTCTTCGGCGCGCTGTAGGTAGGCGGTCACGTCGATGTTTTCCTCGTCGGTGACGTTCGGTAACATGGCGTCGAGCGTCGTTGCCGGGCTCCGTCCGTAGACCAACTTGTATGGCGTCATCTGCGTCGTTTCTTGCACGGCCGTGTTGTATGCGAAGGTCACGTACGGAAGGATGGCGTCCCACGTCTTGTGTTCGACGTCGACGTACATGGCCAGCATGTCGGCGATGGTCTTATTTAGACGCTCGGTCAGGCCGTTGGTCTGTGGGTGGTAGGCGGTGGTCCGGCGGTGACTTGTTTGGCTGTACCTTAGGATCGCCTGAGTTAGGTCCGCGGTAAAAGCCGTACCTCTGTCGGTAATGAGGACCTCTGGGGCGCCATGACGCAGTACGATGTTCTCGACGAAGAACTTTGCTACCTCGGCGGCACTGCCCTTGGGCAGGGCCCTTGTCTCGGCGTAGCGGGTGAGGTAGTCAGTAGCTACGACGATCCACTTGTTTCCGGAATTCGACGTCGGGAACGGCGCCAGTAAGTCCATGCCGATTTGCTGGAACGGCCGGCGAGGTGGCTCGATGGGTTGCAGAAGTCCGGCCGGCCTAGTCGGTGGTGTCTTCCGTCGCTGACAATCTCGGCACATCCTCACGTAGTGGGTGACGTCGGCAGTGAGGCGAGGCCAGTAGTACTTTTCTTGTATCCTTGCCAGCGTACGGGAAAATCCAAGGTGTCCAGCCGTCGGGTCATCATGCAAAGCATGCAGAACTTCTGGTCGTAATGCCGAAGGTACTACGAAGAGGGAGTCGGCCCGAAGTGGCGAGAAGTTTTTCTTTAGGAGAACGCCGTTGCGCATGAAAAACGACTCCAGTCCTCGTCTGAATACCTTTGGAGCCACGGTGGCTTTGCCCTCGAGGTATTTCATAAGGCCCTTGAGTTCCGGATCGGCGCGCTGTCGCTCGGCGAAGTCGTCGGCACTTATGGTTCCCAGGAAGCCGTCATCATTCTGGTCGTCCAGCGGCGATGGGTCGACGGGGGCACGAGACAGGCAGTCGGCGTCAGAGTGTTTTCTTCCGGACTTGTAAACGACTGTAATATCGAATTCTTGAAGTCTCAGGCTCCACCGTGCGAGGCGACCAGAAGGGTCCTTCAAGCTAGCTAGCCAACACAAGGCGTGGTGGTCGCTCACAACTTTGAAGGGCCTGCCGTAAAGGTAGGGGCGAAACTTTGATGTAGCCCAGATGATGGCAAGCCACTCCTTTTCTGTTGTGGAGTAGTTGGCCTATGCCTTTGATAGCGACCGGCTAGCATAACTGATAACCCTTTCCAGTCCGTCCGTCCTCTGTACAAGGACGGCGCCGAGTCCTACGCTGCTCGCGTCGGTGTGCACTTCTGTTTCGGCGTGTTCGTCGAAATGCGCAAGTAACGGAGGCGTTTGCAGGCGTCGTTTTAGTTCTTGAAATGCTTCCTCCTGCGGCGTTTCCCACTTGAACTCGACGTCGGTCCTGGTGAGGTTAGTGAGAGGCTCGGCGATGCGGGCGAAGTTTTTAACGAACCGCCTGTAATAGGCCCACAAGCCGAGAAATCGACGCACGGCCTTCTTGTCGGTGGGTGGCGGGAAAGCAGCGATGGCGGTTGTCTTTTGCGGGTCGGGGCGTACTCCGGATTTGCTTATCACGTGGCCCAAGAACAAAAGTTCTTTGTACGCGAAGCGACACTTCTCTGGCTTGAGAGTGAGTCCGGACGTCTTGATTGCCTGAAGTACAGCTTCAAGGCGCCGCAGGTGTTCATCGAAGTTCGAGGAAAACACAACGACGTCGTCCAAGTACACAAGGCAAGTCTGCCACTTCAAGCCAGCCAGTACAGTATCCATAACGCGTTGGAAGGTCGCGGGGGCCGAGCAAAGACCAAAAGGCATGACCTTAAACTCGAACAGGCCGTCTGGTGTTATAAAGGCAGTCTTTTCTCGGTCTCTCTCGTCGACTTCGATTTGCCAGTAGCCCGTCTTCAGGTCCATCGACGAAAAGTACGTCGCGTTGTGGAGTCGATCCAGGGCGTCGTCTATCCGTGGGAGGGGGTACACGTCCTTCTTCGTGATCTTGTTCAGGCGACGATAGTCGACGCAGAAACGTAGCGTCCCGTCCTTCTTCTTCACCAACACCACGAGAGACGCCCAGGGACTCTTTGACGGCTGGATTATGTCATCGCGTAGCATTTCGTCGACTTGCTTCTTTACGGCTTCGCGTTCTCGCGTCGAAATTCGATACGGGCTCTGACGGACTGGTCGGGCACTTTCTTCAGTTATGATACGATGTTTGGCGACTGGGGTCTGTCGAATCCTTGACGACGATGAGAAGCAGTCCTTGAATTGCAGGAGCAGATTTTTGAGCTTGTCTTGCTTCTGCTTTGGGAGGCTGGGGTTGACGTCGAAAACTGTTTCGGGACCTCGATTCGTGGAAGAATGTTCGGCAGTATCGGAGAGGGCGAAAGCATTGCTGGTGTCCACGAATTTCTCGATGTAGGCGACCGTCGTACCAATGTTGAGGTGCCTATATTCGTGGCTGAAGTTTGTCAGCAGTACCTTTGCTTTGCCGTCGCGCAACTCGGCGATGCCTCTTGCGACGCAAATCTGACGGTTCACAAGCAGGTGCTGATCGCCCTCGACGACGCCTTGAAGGTTAGCGGGTATTTCGGTGCCGACGGAAATGACGACACTGGAAAGAGGCGGAACGGTGACCTGCTCTTCTATTACATTCAAGGCATGATTCTCCGGCGACGTGTGGGGCGGCAACGCTTTTTCTAAAGTCAGTGTTATCGACTCAGACCTCAGGTCGATGACGGCGCCGTGTTGACTTAGGAAGTCCATCCCCAGTATCACATCCCTGGAGCAGTGCTGCAGAATTAGAAAGCTGGCGGGATAAGTCCGGTTATTGATGGTGACGCTTGCGGTGCAGACACCGGCCGGCGTTATTAGATGACCCCCCAGCGGTCCTGATTTCAGGGCCTTGCCAATCAGTCTTTACTTTCTTCAACTTCGTCGCGAACGGTCCACTGATGACAGAATAGTCCGCTCCGGTGTCGACGAGAGTTGTCACGGTATGGCCGTCGATAAGGACGTCGAGGTCGCTAGTTCGTCGTCTCGCGTTGCAGTTAGGTCGTGGCGTCGGGTCACGGCTGCGTCGATTTATTGCGCTGCTTCCACGTTGCGTCGTCACATCTTCGTCGGGCCGCGATGTTTCATCGGCAGGGCTATGTTCGGCACGCGGCGTGTTCTTCAGGTTTCGTCGAAGCGTCGTCGGCGGCGGCGGAGGATCTTCGGCATTTCGTCGTGCAGCAACCGCACCTCCATCGGTTGCTGCCCTTAGTTTTCCGGATAAGGGCTGGGCTATCGGCCGCGGTTTGGGCCAGTGTACTGCCGGCGGTGCGGTGACATGTAGAGGCCGGGCGAAGGTGAGCGGGAAGGTCGTCGGGGCGTCCACTGAGCTCCTGCGAGGTAGTCGGCGATGTCTTGCGGTCGTTTACCCCGCTGTGGACGAGGCGCGTTGACGGCGAAACCGCGTAGGCCCATCTGTCGGTACTGGCAACGGCGGTACGTGTGGCCGGCCTCCCCACAGTGGTAGCATAGCGGGCGGTTGTCAGGGGCGCGCCAAACGTCGGTCTTCCTCGGAGCGCAGCGCTGAACGGTAGGGGGGTGGTATGGCGTCGGTGGCGGTGGTGGCGGAGCCTGACGGCGGAACTGCGGTGGTGCAGCGTCCTGACGCGGCCTTGGAGGAGCGTTGCGGCGGACTGCAGCGGCATAGCTCATAGCTTCTGGCTGAGGCGGTGGTGCTTCGGGAATTCCAAGTGATTGCCGAACTTCCTCGCGGACAATGTCGGCGATCGAATCCACTTGGGGCTGCGGCGAGGGTAACAGCTTGCGCAGCTCCTCCCGCACGATCGCTCGGATGGTCTCGCGCAGGTCGTTCGTGCTGAGGGCATGAGCTTCGGCGTAGTTGGTTGTTGAAGAGCGGCGGTCGTACTGCCTTGTCCGCATCTCAAGTGCCTTTTCGATTGTCGTGGCGTCGGTAAGGAATTCGTCGACAGTCTTGGGCGGGTTGCGGACAAGTCCCGCAAACAGCTCTTGCTTAACACCTCGCAGCAGGAACCGGAGCTTCTTCTCCTCAGCCATGGCGGGGTCCGCGTGCCGGAACAGTCTCGTCATCTCTTCCGTGAAGAGCGCCACGGTTTCATTTGGCAGCTGCATACGTGTTTCCAACAGCGCTTCGGCTCTCTCCTTGCGGACGACGTTTGTGAAGCTGTCCAGGAATGCGGCGCGAAAAAGGTCCCAGGTTGTGAGTGTGGCTTCTCGGTTCTCGAACCATGTCCGAGCGGAATCTTCCAGGGCGAAATAAACGTGTCCCAACTTGTCATCGTCGGTCCAGTTATTGAAAAGGGCGACGCGGTCGAACTTTTCGAGCCAGCTCTCCGGGTCTTCGAGTGATGAGGCCCGGAAGGTGGGTGGCTCCCTGGGTTGATGTAGCCGGATCGGTGTAGGGGCCGCTGGGGCGGTCATCGTTCCGGTCGAGGTCGATGTCGTGATCTTGGGCTGCCTGGTGGTTTCGGGAAGGGGCCCGTACTCTGGCTGGAGTCCCTTCTGCCTGCGGCTATTTCGAGGATCGGGGCGTTCTTTGGTGTCGGCTTCCTCGTGGCTTGGGCCCGGGTCAGTGCTCCGTGGGGGGCGTCCGGATCATGCACGAAGCAGCACCTCCACCAGATGTCACGTGGGTGTGACGTCGACGAAGGCAGCAGGCGACGTGTCCAAGATGAAACTGTTTATTAGGCCGAACTTGTGGCCGGTAAAGAGAAAGTAAGATTACAGCAATGCACGCTGGCACTGATAGCGGCGAACAGAGCGTCGGCCGGCGATCAACTGCACATCGTTGGAGCGCGCCGGCTTTTATGCATCACGCGTCGAACATTCTAGCCTTATCACTGGTCATCGCGCAAGCTCAGGAATAATCTCGAGTGGTCGCGTCTTGCGCGCAATCTTAACAAAACGATCTACAATAATCGCGAAGGTTCTAGAACAATAAGGCGCGGTTTGAGCTGAGCTTTGCTGACGGTCTGTGTGGGCGAAAACCGAATAGAACAAAAGTGAAAATAAGAATAGCGCGTGGCAATATATATATATATATATATATATATATATATATATACATATATACATATATATATATATATATATATATATATATATATATATATATATATATATATATATATATATATATATATATATATATATATATGTGTGTGTGTGTGCGTGCGTGTGTGTGTATATGTATATATGTGTATATAAATATATGTATATCATCATCATAAGCCTGACTACGCCCACTGCAGGGCAAAGGCCTCTCCCATGTTCCGCCAATCAACCCTGTCCTGTACTTTCTTCTCCCACGTTATACCTTCATACTTCTTAATCTCATCTGCTCACCTAATTTTCTGTCTCCCCGTACGCGTTTGCGTTCTCTTGGAATCCAGTCAGTTACCCTTAATGACCAGTGGTTATCCTGTCGACGTGCTACGTGCCCCGCCCAAGTCCATTTCTTCTTTATTTCAACTATGATATCCTTAACCCCCGTTTGTTCCCTGACCCAATCTGCTCTCTTCCTGTCTCTTAAGGTTACACCTATCATTATCCTTTCCATCGCTCGCTGCGTCGTCCTCAATTTAAGTTGAATCCTCTTTTTAAGTGTCCAGGTTTCTGTTCCGTAGGTAAGTACCGGTAAGATGCAGCTGTTATATACCTTCCTCTTAGGGATAGTGGTAGACTACCATTCATGATCTCAGAATGCTTGCCGAATGCGGTCCATCTCATCCTTATTCTTCTAGTTATTTCACTCTCATGGTTCGGCTCCGCGGTTACTACCTATCCTAAGTAGACGTCTTCCTTTACAACCTCCAGTGTCTCGCCACCTATCGCAAACCGCTGTTCTCTGCCGAGATCGTTCGACATTACCTTACTTTTATGCATATCAATTTGCAGACCTACTCTCCTGCTTTCCGCATCCAGTTCAGTAATGATTAGCTGTAATTCATCAGCTGAGTTACTCATCAATGAAATTTCATCAGCGAATCGCAGGTTACTAAGATACTCTTCATTAATTCTTATCCCTAAGTCTTCCCAATCTAGGGGCCCTGAAAACCTCCTGTAAACACGCGGTGGATCGCAATGGAGACACCGTGTCTCTCTGCCTTACACTCTTCTTTATTGGGATTCTGTCGCTTTCTTTATGGAGGACTATGGTGGCTGTAGATCCGCTGTAGATTTCTTCCAGTACGTTTATATAGGCTTCGTCGATGCCCTGATTCCGCAGTGCGTGCATGACTGCTGATGTCTCCACCGAATCAAATGCCTTCTCGTAATCTATGAAGGCTCTGTGAAGGGGTTGGTTGTATTCCGTGCATTTCTCTATCACCTGATTGATAGTGTCAATATGGTCTATTGTTGAGCAGCCTGTACGAAATCCTGCTTGGTCCCTTGGTTGAATGAACTCTAATGTCGTATTAACTCCATTAACAAATATTTTTGTAAATAGCTTGTAGACAATGGACAATAAGCTGATCGGCCTTTAATTTTTCAAGTCCTTGACGTCTCCTTGTGGATTAAGATGTTGGCATTATTCCCAGATTCTGGTATCCTCCCCGTCAAGAGACACTTCGTACACAGGGTGGCCAGTTTTTCTAACGCAGTCTCTCCACCTTCTTTCAACAGGTCTGATGTAACCTGATCCTCACCAGCGGCTTTGCCTCTTTGCATTCCCTCTAGGGCTTTCTTTACTTCTCCTGTCAATACAGGTGGGATGTCAGATTCCTCTAGACCATGACTGCTTCTTACGTTATCATCCTGATTGTCTCGGCTGCTGTGCAGATATCTGTAGAACTCCTCCGCTACCACAACTATTCTATCCATATACATATATATATATATATATATATATATATATATATATATATATCAATGTTGGCAAAACGGCAGGAGACAGCTTGGAGCTCGACGCTATCAAGTCCTTAGTCATGACGCGGAGTTGCGCGATGGTGTGCAGCAGCTCCGCGGCGCTGTCGATGAAGTGAGGTTGCGCCGCCGAGGAGGCCTGGACGCCGTCCACGGACGGTGCTTGAAGCGCCGAGAAGTCGACAGGTGACGAGGAGGCATGTACGCCGTCCCTAGGCGAGAGGAGCCCGTGCGCATGGTTGGCGCGAAGTATCGTGTCGCCGGAAAAGTTCCCCGGAACCACAATGGAGGCCTGGACGCCGTCCGCTGGTGGTGGGCTCAATACTTCCCGCGGCGCTCGCCTTGCGGGTTCCATCAGCGAGAAAGCGTGACGGCGTTCCTCACGAAGACGCGTCACCACAAGCTAACAGCTGGGGTTCGGCAAAGCCTTTCGACGACTGCGCCATTGTAGAGGAATGACAGAGACAGCACCCTTGCTGCGGGCCGGCTGTTCTATATCTGACCTCGTTCTCTTCTTTCTCTAGCCGAGTATGCACCCGTGCCCGAGCTACGCTTTTCATCATTACAATATATATATATATATATATATATATATATATATATATATATATATATATATATATATATATATATAAACGAAGGAAAGAAGTGTGAACTTAAGGGCTCGCTTACTTTGTTAAACACATTATTAATTAGAACTAACAGACAATGATGCCAAGGAGAGTATAGGGGACGTTATTAGAAGTAATTTTAATGTAAATGTGGAGAAAGGAAAGTGGACGAAAGGATAACTTGCCACCGGCAGGATCCCAACCTGCAACCTCCGAATAACGCGTCCGATGCTCTACCACTGAGCCACGGTGGCGGTCATCCCTCCGTCCACTTTTTAGGGTATTTCTGTTCAGTTAAACGTGGGAGCGTCAGTCAGCGCCGCCTGTTGCCATTACGGCGAGTGTAGAACATCCATTTTGCCTGTAGGCGTCACGTAGTACGTGATCTTATTGCGAGCTGGCAGCTGACCAATATGAAAAATGACATGCGACATGACTGCAGCGTGCATCAGGAAGCAGCGCTCTCAAACGGCATCACTATGACGCAGCAACCCAAGGGACAAAACGGGGTCGGCAGATGGTAGGCCCGACGTCCGTGGCCGTTCAAAATATGGCCGGCCCGACGTCGGCAAGTTAGATCGCGCCGATCTCGTTTTTTGCAAGTGGCCGAGCTGTTTGCCGACCATCGGCAGCTGGTCGGCGAACGACGTCGGGCCGATGTCGTGGACTTGGCAGTGCCTACCTCGGGCAGCACTTGTCTTGAGCACTTTCCAACGATGGCAAAAGCACGGCCAACGCTCTTTTGCCGTTATTCACCGCTATATATTCTGAATTTAATTCATGCAGTATATATTATTTCGACCAAATGAGGGGGTCAGCTTTTTTTTGGAAATAAGCAATATTCAATCCGCTTAGGCTTTTTCATTATGCAACGCTTGAGGCAAAGGAAAATAAATGATAACATGTTAGCTGAAGGAATGCTTCAGATGTTGAGAACTAATAATAAAGGAAATATTTTTGCTCAGTTTCCCTTCTTTGCACTGGCAAGGCAAACTAAGCCCCATTGTACTTGAGTGTACACATCGTGGCCCTAACATTGACAAATGCAACTGCTGCTGATGCTCTGTGATGTATATTGGCACACACCCGCGCAAGGGCTTCGACCAATGAAGAATCGGACGGATACAGATATAATTCCAGTGACATGAATTTATTTTTCAATGGTTTGGGTAAAAATCAATGACATTTGGTCAAGGTGCCACACGTGGTGTCGTCAAGGCGACTCTACATCGATGTCGCGTTCCGACCTTTTCACATCTTTTCCCAGGGTGGCCAGTGATGCTTGCTGGAAGCTGCTCCGGACGGACACTGCAACAATAATCCATGTAACAAATTAGGAAAAACAAATGAAACTGTTTACTGACGGGAAAATATCTCCTGCGCAATTATCATCCCTGCAAAAGGACAAAGACACGTGCTTTTGAACTAAAATAAGCACATCTCATTAATGATAACTCAATAATTCAGTTGTCTCCAAACAACCTCATGAGCTTTCAACAGACTTGATTTGTGTACAAGTAACACCGTGCGGCTTAAGCCTTTACAGTTATTAAGTTCATTGCAATAATGATGGAGACCTGTACAAGCTTTCTGAAACAAAGCCCTCAGTGTTTTCTTCGAAAAGGTGTACTCTGTCATACCAACAGCATGTCCATTGCATAACCTGGCACTCTTGGCCTGACATGGCTGTTCCCCAGTACGCATTGCAAGTCGTAAAGTATGCCAATTATCTGTAGTCCAAGCGTGCCGAACACTGGTTCTTCGTACACGCTTTTTTAATGTTCACAATTAATTATGGCGAGAGAAAATGAAGACTATTAGAATGCTAAGAAAACAAAATAAAAAAATCGGAGAAAACAGCTGGGCGCGCTTCGCCTATTTATTTTATCATATGTAAACGCAGCCTTGCACAACCTTTTTGGTTTCGGCTGTCGACGTCGCAAGCTTTCTTGGTATGCTGTATGTTTTGTGTACTGAAATGCTTATCAGGCGCTTAGTAGCACATAAGTTACTGCACCATAGTAGCGTGATTTAGGAAAGGGGCTTTAGATAAATTCTCTTTACACAAGCACATCATCAGTCGTGCTTGTTAGTGGGCATCTATTTGATCCAAGCGTACTTAAAATATGTAATATTACTTTAGACTGAATCACTTAGTAAAAATTTTTCCTCAATATATTCCCAATAATAAGTGAAAAATTGATGTGCTTACTCAAAATTATGTTGAGTACGTTACTAAATTTGAAGCAAGCATTAGCTTTGGTTTGGTACATTCATATGAAGGAAATATGGAAAGAAACAAACTGTATGACGGTTAACTGTTAGGGCATCTGGTTATAGTTGCGCGCGCGCGCGCAAACACACACACACACACACACACACACGTTTTAAAGGTTATGAGCACCACCTAAAAGCACACCGCGTAAACCATTTATTGTGTACCTTAATTTTTTTCCCTGGGTTTGCAGTAGCAGCTTGCGTCAGAATAAAAAGTCTGAGTTCAACAAAATAGAAATTGGGTTTCTAGTGTAACAAGAACAACATAAGTCCATACCCATCATTTCTTCTACAGAGGCACTCAAGATAGCAAATATTGTACGTAGTGGTTCGTTAGCTTCTGCCAAACGGCTGTGCAGTTATGGGCTCTGCACAGGCGAACCTAACGCGAATAGAGTTTCTGACTGTACCAAGTGGGGTGCCAAACCAAACCTGAGCACGAAGCAATATTCTAGGAACGCTGCTAAAGCTGAACCGAATCAGAACTTAAAAAAGAGAATGGCTAGCAATTCGGATCGAAGCTGCTGAAATCATAAGCAAAAACAGTTTCTGCAGTCTTCGTGGAGAGTCCATGTCAAATGGCGACTCATTTAAGTGATTCGATGTGTGGACCGTTGTGCGCGATGATCGGGTTTGTGAAAAAAAATTATGAAGGATGTCGCTTATCAAGATAATTGCCTGCCGTTGAGCATTCATGTATTGCCTTTACGCAGCGCCTATCAAGTCACTGCTTCCATTTGAACGCAGCAATTTGCTCTTTTGCCTATCTAACGTGTTTGTATTCCTCCAAAAGGTTGCGCAATGCTAAATGGTAGAAATATGATTGCCTGAAATGTCCTACCAGAGCAGCAAACAAATACTTCTTGACTTATCGAACTTCAGGGAAATTTCTCACGAAAGTCTAAACTGATCGTGCTTCTCTAGACTCTTCGAAATGTTGACCTTGTAGCATATGACCGTTCGACTCTTGAAATGTAGGCTCGTAAATTAGATTCTCTGTCCGTAATATGGATTCGCTTTTTTATCGAATGGGTAGAATTCGTAGTAAATTAGCTTTCTTTTCCTCCTTCACACAATACTTCAGGTGTGCCGAAAGACAGCATTCTTGGGCTGTTCCTATTTGTGATATATTGCAATCTTTTGCGTAATGAAATTTCATCATACGTGCGCATATTTTCGAATTACTGCGCATTATCTGTCGTTCCTTTAAGCGTACCGATGGTCATACGATCTGTCAAAATGCTCTAAAACTTATTTCGTTTGATTTAGATAAAGTTTGACGTTTGTAAATGTTAAATTATCCCTATTAGCCGCGAGCATACGATTGTGCTACATTTTTATCACATAAATAACACTGGTATTTTGCAAGATCCTGAATATAGATATATAATTCTTAACTTGACTAACACTCTGTCGGGAAGAACACACACTGCATGCATATATGGATAGTTGTGCAGGTAATCAGGGCACCTACGCTGAAAGTTACATAATTTCATTAACGATATTCGAAGTCTTACCCAACATTTGTTCCACGTCAGCTTAGCTTAATCTGCGTTAATTTGAATGTTGCAGTGCAGGAGTTTTACACATGCCGTGTCACGTGTGAATTATATTTTATTGGAAATTAGTACTACTGCCGATAAGACATTACTAAACACTTCGTATTATTTCATTTCAATTTATATTGATGACTGTTTTAGATATTCAAACAATCGGCTGGGGTGCCTAAGGGGAGGGCGCCGCCGCCAAAAAACGACGGAGCCGACAATGCAACCAAAGATAGGAGCGGTATGCGAGTCGTTAGCACGTGTGGCCGGAGAGGAGAAAGTCTCTCGCCCGAAAGTGTCAGTAAAGAAGAACAAGCCCACCCGCCGAAATGTTTCAGTGTGAGTGGGTCGACGCAGTTCAACGAAGAGACTCGCCCTCTTGCGCTCGTTCAGCGGTGAATGCGGACCGCGCTCGCCGAGCAGAAGCGGGTATCGAATTTCTGTCCCGAGCTGGCCGGAAAATGGCGGGAAAAAGCAGAGCCTTGCCTCTCGGAAAAAAAAAAAGAAATGCGAGAGCGCGCACTCACTTGCTCGTAGACAAGTGAAACGGCACGAAATTTTAAAATTGATTGCTAAACATTGTCTCCGCGAATAATCTTTCGCCATCAAGCAAATGCACATTGAATTTGGAAGTAACAATATACATTGGAAATATTTCATGCTTTGCCGTAAAACGGAAAGAACTAGAATTCGATGTGAAAATTTTCAAGTCCTCTACACAAGGACAACACATAAGCGTATGTAAACCAGCCCAAAAACTTTTCGCAATGTAGTTGACATTTCTGTATCGTGAATAGTAAATGAGGAGCGTGATACGGGTCACGTTCAGGAAGAAAACAGGCGCACGCCATGCATGCACGGAGGAGGAGAGCTACACCAAGCAGACATAATCGGCATTGGAGCACCCCTTGACGGTTCTATAATTCGTGAAGTCGGCCCAACACATGGCCTCTAAGAGGCAGGTTATTTGCTGACTATATTTGTGCGTCCGCGATGCCATAAGTTTCCCGCATTACAATGAACGCGCGCTCTGAAGTAGGGGTAACGTTACGGCCTGACACTGGTTGCTTCAAATCTGTCGCGCGACAGCAGCGGCGCTCTCTCCAATATTTTTCCTCCATCACACATGAATGCATGGAGACAAGCCGAAACAGTGGTGTCGCGTGCATGCTTTCTTCTAAATGTACGTACACACAAAAACAAGAAATATAACGCCGAGCTTTCACTTACCTAAAAAAGTGTGGGGGTCCTCCAGCCAAACTTGGCAGGTCAAGCAAGTGTCTGCAGTTGGTACGATACTCTTGCTGTGCACGCACTCGGATTCACCACTGTGCGCAGAGCCCCAGGAGACAGAGCAGAGGGCTCCCACACGACCTTCCCAGTAGTCGCAGCGCCACGCACTGTACCCTCGCTTGCATTAGCAGTGAAGTACCAAAGGCCGGTGTTTTCCTTTTCAGTGCGTTGTCGAAGTCATGGCGCTCTTCGCGCACGCACGATAACAGATGGACGCACACACCTACACACAAAGATATGGGTAAAAAAAAAGCTATGCTTGTAACGACCGGAAACGGCTAAGAGTGAAGCAGCGCCTTCGTACAAACAAGAGGGCGAAGAGTTACGGCTTGCGGCTGTGGCCCCCGAAGGGGAACCCACCCCTCTGCGGGAGGTGGATGGGGGAGGGAGCTAGTTCCTGTTTTTTTAAAGACGATAGTCTTTCTTGGGATACCCAAACGAAGAAATTTTGGTCTGTATGTCTGTTTCTCTGTTTGTCGGCACGTCGCACGATTCAGCTAGCTGGCCAAAGTTTAACCCCTTGCCTTACGACCTCCAATCTTGACCGAAAAGCATGTGTTCAAAGGGGTGAGCGTGGGCAATTAAAAAATCAAATATTACGCATACCTGAGGCACAACATCAATACCTTAGTACTATTCACAGTGTTCCTTTAAAACAAAATCTATGGATACGTAATTATAAAGATCCTAGTGTTTATTACGCGGCGCTGAAAATGCGCCGCTGTGTACAAAACAAGTCTCCGCCCAGTGATTTAACTTCCACGCTGTGGTGCTGCCTCCTGGCAGCAGCATAGTTCAACACAAGCCAATGTTCCCCGGTAGCGCTGTAGATGGCGTCCTCTTCTGTTTTATCAATGCCAGCCAGATGCGGCTGATTCATCGTAGAAGAGCGCTGTCTCAGGCAAGGCAAAACATATATGGCCGCTTGATGAAATACGACCCACTCTACAAGACATGATCAGAGAACGCAGAGAAAAGACCGACGACCAAATTTCAGCGGAGAAACGCCGGCGTCCGTCTAAGCGTGCCCGGAAAACGTCCGAAAAACGAGCCCAGCGGCTAGCCCAGCTATTAAATTGTGGTACTCATGCCGCTCATGCAGTGCAGTCGGCACAAGACTATCGTCTTTCGACGACATTTGCAGCGAAGCACGCAGATACGCGGCCAATTCTTTTTTTTTTTTTTTTTTTTGCGACAACGTGGTCGCATGCGCTCGCTCTTTGACGCTGCAGAGAATGCGAAGAGCCGAAACCACCGCGGCCACGAAGCGAATAAAAAAAAAAAAGAAACGACAGTCGGCAAGCGCGCTTGGCTGCTAAGGCTGGCCCGACATACACACGGCCACTCTGGCCGGCCGAAAACCGCGCGCTCGGCGCTACACCGGCCTGCTACATGGTGCCAGCGTCGGCGGCCAAGCTAGTGCCGGTGCAGTGAGCCACGTGTGCCGTTGAAGTCTGCAGCTTAGGAGGGCCCGTCTACTGGCCATGCTTTCAAGGCCGATTAGGTCGGCACTGCCCCTGCTGCCGAGCAAGGGGCGACATTGGCCAAAACGTGATGGTCGGCCAAGTTTCCTTGGGAAGTCAAGACTACGCTCCCACCTTTCGCGTGTTCTCTTTCATATTTTGCGGGGTTTCTTTATCAGCCAAATAAGCGAGCACGTAATTAGTAAGTCGCTGAAAATGTCAAGGCGGTGATGCGGGCTAGTTGGTTTGAGTCACTTGTAGTCATATTTGTAGCGTAAAAAACCCAGACGCAGACAAAAGTACAGAACACATACACAGGACGGGTGCTAGACGTCAACTGATTTATTACTGAAAAACAACTTGAAAAAGCCAAAAACCGTCAGACACGAGCG
>JALIZH010021432.1:0-49837 GCA_030522465.1 Rhipicephalus appendiculatus
TTTAGGAGCGAAGCTCCTTAGGCCTGCTCCCCGCCGTTGCCGCCGTCGAAGCTTCCCGTCGGACCGAAATACAGGTGTTACATATACCGTACATAGATCGTTCATAGCGCTCATATAGGTTTAAATTGACCGTACTCTGTCCGTGTATCTGTCTGTCCGTCCGTCCATCTGTACGTGCGTCCGTCTATCCATCCATCTGTCCGTCCGACCGTCATGCATCTGTCCTTCCGTCCGTCCGTCCGCCCGCGCATCCATCCGTCCGTACATCCGTCCATCCGTGCATCCATCCGTCCGTCCGTCCATGCATCTGTCTGTGCGCGGACGGACAGGTGGATTTCATAAACATTCTTTATATCGTTTATCATTTCATCAATGGAGCTTCGCTCCATCATCAGCATTCACTTCGTGAATCGGCTGCAAATGTTTGATGGCAGACATTCTCGTTTCCCTGCTTGCCGTATAAATTGGCTGCTAGTCAAATCTAGCCGAGAAAATGATAACTTCGGCTAATACCTCGAAGTCATTGAAATATAATGAGGTGTGGGCATAGTTTGCTCGGAAACACGAGATGCGTAAATATTCTTCTGTATTCATCACTCTGAGTCGTTATAACGCAAAGCTTCTGCGTTCTCTTTCTATCACGTAGTTGCGTCATTTTCCCAGCTGTCAGAAATCTAATGTCAGGTTATTAACGACATCCTCCTGAAATATATTGTCACAACCCGAGAATGTGAGGCAGTTTCACTATGACAGCGGAGCTGGGTTATTAACAATTATTGTGCAACGTCTTCAGACACACGTTTCATGACTAAGACTATCCTGCTTCTCAAGCTCACAGCGATTCGTTAGCGAACTCAACAAATGATGTCGCCTTGCAATAATGCGGAATTTGTGCAACCACAAGCGCTGGCTACTACAAATGGAAGTGCCTACTGAATGGCAAATAGCAACAGTAATACAGTGCAGTGCAGCCCTTGCTCAGAGATGGTGGTGATACTGGACTGTGCATGTTACGAAATGCCGCTCAAGTTTAATACTCAGATTGCAAAACATGATAAATCAATTACAAGTTTATAACCTCTGCGAATAACAGTTTGTCGCGCTTTTGTGGAATATAATCGTGTTCGTGTTGGCTCTTGCCTTAGTCCTTGAGGGTGAATATCTTGGCATCGTCGTTTATTCTTAATATTTGGTGTCCTTCTTAAAGTAATTAAAATTTGATATACAGTCACTTTGCTGGCGCTTTCACAAATAGCTTCTGCAACCAGTTATACACACCAGTGCTGGAAAAGGAGATGGCAATGCCATTGTGTTCTGCCAATAGTGCAAATGACATATTAAATTCAAAGCACATAGTGTTTAAACGGAGACGTATCCTTAATATGTCCGAATCTGAGTCTAAGTCGTTCTTCCAGGCTTGCGTAGACAAATACATGGCTGAGGAGAAGAGAAAAAACCGCTCACTTGCGGCTTGACGATGTTCCCTTCTCCCACGTATGCATCGGTACTGCGGTATGCACGGAACAAAAACAGCACATGCTAATGATTTTGCAAGCAAACCCCAGAAAAAAAAATAAAACTAGAAAGGCACGTTTCACAATAAAATGGGCAATGCTACTAATCAAACTTATCTCAGGATGCATTTAAAGCAAGTTACACACACAAAAAAAAGAAATATACTGGCGGGGCAATGTACCCATTAACGAAATAAGTTTTGAAGATAATTATAAGAAAGGTCGTGGATGGAGGTGCGGTATAAGCCATACTTGTTATGCAGAGAAGGCAAGGTATTGTTTAGAGTTCGAAAACCTTAGTTCGTACGTGGGTGAGGCACAGACCAATACTCGTGGTGCCTTGTAGGGTAGTAGAGAATGTTCCTGTGGAGTTTAGCGCGACTTAAGATAAGAATAATAGCCCTTGTCCAATCTGTGATTTGTACAGCTGTAAAAGACGATGATGGTACATGTTGATACGATAGGTTATAAACAGTGGTTCAGAGTGCGTTCTGAAAGGCGCGTCACGCAGGCATGTATAAAAAACACTTTCATTTTTGAAATTTGGTTGAATTTGAACGCCTGATACATATACCTGAATACCAATGGCTGCGAAGGAAGCCGAGAAACTAACTAAAAACTAAAAAAAGCGAAAGCGCTGTTTAATAAATCAGTACACGAGTATTTCTGCTGCATGAAGTAATGCTTTCCGTAGAGAACGATCATCAGGATAAAAAAAAAGTTCCATGTTCATGTAGAATAAAACCGAAAGCACCCCAAAAACTTTGTAAGTTCTTTTCTCCATGTTCCCTCCTACGGTACCTAATATTGCCGTCACGTTTGCACAATCTCCCTGCCTTCTGATACATTGCATAAAAATAATGTAATCATCTTCGTAGCCATTCTGGAGGCTGAATCAGGGTGGCATATTTAAAGACGCAACACCCAGACCTCTAATTTTACATGCTTTGTTAAGGCCTATCTCGTTACTGCCGCCAGCTGGCGGTTGGGCAAGAGGTGATTGGAGCAGACGCACCAGCTCTGCTGAACGTTCTTACCATTGTGTCTCTTTTTGAGACCTAACACAATGTTTTTACACTTTTTATATGTGCGCGAGCGCTGAAGGGCTGATTGAAACTGCTGTGTGGTGAACAGAACAAGGAACCCTAACAATGGTACATATCGAGGAAAATTTTTCATGTCTTTTTCGACGTCAAAGAGGTTTTCCAATTTATGTCCACATTAAAGCTTATGTAAATATTGCCGCGGCTGCGAATTTTCCCCTTGCTTGCAGAAGATTCGGGCATGGTGCGTATTAGAGAATAATCTTTCGAACGTTCACCATAATCTTAAATTGAAGGGAATGCCCAGCTGTATTGCTGCATGAACTGTTCCACAATCCTCACCGACACGCGAAAATTTTGTTTTTAGTAGCGTTTTGCTTAACACTACAAAGGATCCTCGAGTATGCGTGCATGTCAGACAGCACGGACTGATTATATTCTGGTTGGATGGTAGTTCACGCCCCGACGGACATAAATAAAGTTTCTCCATACCATACCATGGTCACCTAAAGACTCACTAAACTACACCAACAATATCCAAATTATTTGAGATTTTAAGAGATTACCTTTATTTCACCATAATTGATACATTAATAACAAAGCTGAAGAACAAGGGGGAAAAGTCTACCATTTATGGTGAGGATAGCAGGGGGAAAGTTCCAATATGTGCAGCTTGACTAGCCCCACCACCCAGACACAATCTTGAGGTTTAGTTAATGTGAACCCAGAAAGAGGTTTAGTTAATGTGAACTGTTCCACTCACATTGCAAAAATAAAAACACAACCATTTACTGTAGAAAACAAAACATTCGAAGACACCATATTTAAAAACGAATTGTTAGGCATTGCACATAAAGTGTCATCTGTTAGTGTAAATTTTTTTTAGTAGACTTGGTAGGCAATACTGTAGTAGCTGTGACCCATAGTTTGTACGCGGCCGTGGAGTGTGCCGGTAAACTGTGTGTCTCGTTGAACGTGTACAAGGCATTGTACGAAATACCTTAAATGGAACGCATTGCGTTTTTTTTGCGATATGGTTAAGTTATGTAATGATTTTTTTAGTCCCTGTGCCCTTAACTAAATGCCAGTAGCTCAAGTGGGGAGTAAATCATAATAAGTTTTTGCTGTTCTGGTAATATGCGTTGACATTTTCTTGGGATTCCTACTACTCTACAAAGATTATTCCTTCTCTAATCGGTGTGATGCTCCCAAGAAATGTGTTTGTGAAACAGAATTGGCAGAGAGCGAGAATTCTATTTTGACATTATTTAAGTGTAATGAATTAAACATAGGGAATGGTGTTGATTTCTCTCGGAAAGTGACAGCTTTAGTTTTATAATGTCATCTGCATAAATGACATGTTCTATTTAATTGTCTACTCTTGTGATGTCATGTACAAAAATAATAAATAGAAGGGGGGCCGAGTATACGGCGATGCGGTACGCCGTCTTATTTTTGCTAGTGGGGATAGTTCTTTCATTATTGACCCACATTGGGGTGTCGATCGGTCAATTAATTTTCAATTAAATTTAACATGACACCGCGAATGCCATAGCATTTTAATTTCTGCCGAAATGTTACATGGTTCATGCTGTCAAAAGCCTTGGAGAAATCTATGGAAAACACCAAACTTTTATATTTTCGCTTCTATATTTTTTAGTGTCGTGCAGACAATATTCCCAGCATCTGTCCTTGATTCTCTTCACGTGTATATAATCATCATCGCTGTGAGCATCTTCTTTGTTCGAAGGATTGGTAAGATGCCCCTGCTGAATAAACGGCGTCGACCCCACGATTTCGCTGCTGTCTCGCAGATTGGTGGAGGTGCTGGAAAATGACACGTAGAAATGAGCACGCAATTAGTACGTTGCAGAAAATGGCGCAGTTAGATGTCATTTAAGCATGCCTTCATATGCCTCAATGTCCTTATAATGATTAGATAAGTATTTGCCCAGTTAGAGAAATAATACCAATTAACCAAAACTTATTAACGAAAATATTACTAGTGGATACTACAGTATACTGGGAACTATATTACTAGCTGTGCTTTGCATAACGCGTTCCTCTTTTTTTTTTAATCGTGCTGCGTGGTATTTTAGGGACGCCTTATATATTAACGTGATAGAGCTCGTTGCGCAGAAATTCAGATGTCGGCACCGGTGTCATTGGTTGTGAGTGAAACACCGGCGTTTGCCGAGAGCGCGAAGTCGCGATGGACGTAAATGTTAAGAATTGTGGTTCCGAGCGTGAATTCAACCCACGCATTATGCGTGGTTAGCAGGTGTTCTACCACAGAGACCCTCCAGTGCCTGATACTTGTACAAAAAAAAAGAAAAAAAAACGTTTCCAGGTATTTTATAACGCGAACAGTATAACACAAGTAATATTGTGTGGCACAAGCTTACAATCGCACAATTTGTCAGGCCATGCGGATTGCGCTACGATTGGGTGGTTTAAGGGCCCACGCATTCAAAATAAAAGGCAGCTTCGCCCTAGTGTTGCCAAGCCTGAAGGAAGTACGGAGCTGGACTGCCTTCTTTGTTTCTCTTCGGTTTTCTTTTTCTTTCCTCCTCTCTTTCTTTCTTTTCTTTTCCGTTTTTTCTCTCTATTTTCTCTAGATATTTCTGGTTTTCTTCATCTGTATTTTCTATTCCTTTCTATTTCGTGCTTGCTTCATTTTTTTTTGCATTTATACGTGGTTTCGCCGGCGTTACGCCGAGCGCACTAGTTGCTTTTTGCTGATGATGATAAGTCATCATCATCAAGGCACTCGAAAAAAAATAGGAAGAAGACTTCTCCATGGCGCGAGCGCGCACTCATCAAGGCGCTTGAAAAACAAGAGGAAGAAGACATCTCCTTGGCGCGAGCGACCGCTCACTTATCATCATCAAGGTGTTTGAAGAACAAGAGGAAGAATATTTCTCATACTTCTCCTTGCCGCGAGTGCGCGCTCAATGTGCTACACGTGGAGCGTTACGCCAAGCGACGACGACAACATACTACAGCACACGAGAGCCCGGCCCCCTAAACGGCTCCGCACTTAAAATTAAAGCAGCATCGCACTAGTGCTTCCAAGCCTGAAGGAAGTGCGGAGCTGTGAAGTCGTTTTGTTCTCTTGATTTGTCTCTGTCTTCGACTCTTTTCTTTTTTTCTCTCATCTCCCTATTTTTTCGGTCTTGTTTGTCTATGTCTATTTCTCCTTGTTTCTTTCTATCTTTATATGTCTTTCTCTTTCTTGCTCTAACATTTCTCTTTCTTCCCTTTTCTTCATCTCTCTCTATTTTTTCGCTTCGTCTTTCCTTCTGTTCCTTTCTCGTTCTGTCTATATCTGTCTCTTTCTTTGATTCTCTATATCTCTCTTTCGCTCTTTCTTTCTATTTCAGTTTTTCTTCTTTCTTTCTATTCCTCTCTTTTTCTTTCTATGGGACGGTTTACTCTCCCCCCATGTTTTCCCTCATCATCCCCCTCACATATCTCCTCCTCTTCCTTAGTTCTCTTTCCCACCCCCTTTCTATGCTATGCTATACAAGGCTATGCTTTTCTCTGCTAGCATGCCTGGATCATCGACAGGTTACGATGCTCGCCTTCAGATCGTTGGTATGGTGGGTGCGAATCCCTCCTCTTCAAAGAAACTCTCTCGGTAAAAATTCTCTTTCTCTCTTTCTCTCTCTCTCTTTCACTTTCTATTCCTTACTGTGTACTGGTTCTTTCACTCATCCAAGTTATTCAATCTCACACCGGACAAATCAACGGAGCAGGAGAGCGCGCACAGAGCGCGCATGTTCTGGAATGAAGGAGAAGACTGAGAAGAGGATGAAGAGAGTGGGGGGCCAGCCGAGTTGTTGTGCTGCACACGCTAGAAAAGTGGATGCCATTCATGATGTTGATAGCTTATGCGAACGCCTAACGGCATAACGAAAAGCGTAACAGCTCCACTGTAAATGTCCTCAGACTTAATTAGAACTTATCTTGAGCAACAGATTCAAGAAAATGTGCAGCTGCGTACGTACACATATTGTCCTAGGGACGCGTAATGGGACTTAACTAAGTCACAGAAGAATGAATTCTCGCGTAGTGGGCAGCTGGAAAGTTTGCTTGCAGTAGGTATGCTAGGATAGTTTAAAGAGGGTCATGTTACGCGCACATAAGCTCCTTCCCTTGCGGCACGGTTAAAAGGGCCATGCCACCCTATTTTCGATCATAATATGTGTTATATAGGTTAATCGTTGTGCATTCACAAATAAGGTGGCAAAGCGTAAGCGCAATTTTTCGAGCGCATAATTTTTATTAGATATTTTTATAGACACGCGAGGGACCTGAGAGTCGGTCAAAACTGGAGCACTCGCAAGCCGTGACGTAACGAGTATCTGGGTGTGCGAGCGTCTGCATTCCGGCGCAGCTGACAGCGGTAAAACGGTGTTGTACCGTTGTCAGCTGCGCGTGAAATCGAGATATTCTAGCTTGATTCAGCGTCGCGCTCAAATTGAACCACTTGCAGCGGCTTAAACGTTGGTAGAAGACCGTGGCTCCGCTCCTTCCAGCACATGACGTCACACGCAAAATGGCGGTCACTTGCGGTGGGCGGGATTTACAGCCGTTGACTTCTGGGCGTTGTTTTGCCCTGAACTATTGTTTAACGGCCCACTTTTCATATCGGTATAGACATAACAGACTAGCTACTTCTGGTTTTCGCTAAAATTTACACATTGTTGGGTGATCGTGTCATGGCCCCTTTATGGTGCCTGCCCAGAAGCGAAGCCTGGCTGGCGAATGAGAAGGAGTTGCGAACAGTGCCTGATTGTGCATGCTGTGATGCTGTCGATGCTGTCGCGTTCTATTCTTAAAGGCCAAGCCCAAATCTTTGTGGGCAATGTGGTGACTTCTGAATGGAATTATGTTGAACTATAACAAGGAAGAGCTCTTTGGAAAACGGAACCTTTTAACAGCGTGACACTGAAAAAGTCCTCAACGACCCCCCTCGTGAGTTGTCCTCAGAGATCATGGTTTTCTTCATAACTTTTTAAATGTCGATGTTCGGGTGACTACTGCTCAGATGTGAAAGTCATTCGCCTTGTTTTTGCAGCCGGTTCTATTATCGTAACGCCGGTGTGCTTACTGTCGGTCCCACAGAATTCAAGTTTCATCTTCACCCAAGCCAGAATAGCGTTCGTGCGCTTTGCTGGAAAACTTTTCACAAGAAAAGCATTCGAGAAGAGTGCTTCGTGTTCATGGTACATTTTTAAATACGATTTTTTTTTTTGCATTGCCATATTGTCAGGAATTGCAAAGAGGTAGCGGTATACAAAGAAATACGCGCCTCTGTTATTCGTGTGCATCACCCGCTATGGCATGTGTTTGCTTGTTAGTGCAAGGATATTGTTAGCAGAGGGAGTATGGCTACGACCTTTATATGTGAGTGTCCAGGGCTGGTCAAAAGTTCCCAGGCCACTATCCCATGTATTCCTATGGCAGTGTGGCCTGGGAACTTTTGACCCCCCCCCCCCCCCTGTACATTCGCCACTGTCTTAAAAAACATTCAACACTTACCGCAGCGATGGTACAGTGGTTGCAGTGCTCGGATGCAAACTCGAAGGTCTCGGGATCGGAATCCCGACCGCGGAGCTCCCATTTTTGCGGAGGCGAAATGCTAGAGGCCCGTGTACTGTCCGATGTCAGTGCACGTTAAGCAACACCAGATGGTCGAAATTTCCGAAGCCCTTCATTCAGTGTTGCTAACCAATTTTTGGAAAATACCCTACGTCACGGTCAAAACTACCCCACTTTACGCTACACAACTTTTTTCTTACCATACATTGTACCCCACGCCTAAAAATAGTATAGTGTGACAATAATAAAATACAGACTATACTTCTCTGTACGACATGCAGGAGTGCGGTGGCGCTTTAGCGATTTCAGCGGCACGAAAACTAGTTTCGAAGAGAGATTAAAGAACATGAAAGACAGCAGATGGGAAGAGAAAGCGTTGCGGTATTTATACGTGAAGAGCGTCGAGTCGCTGTTGAAAGACAGAACTAGGAGACTGTTCAGCAAGTATATGGCTGGCAGAGTATTTGACATGGTAACAAAGGGCATCAAGCTGAACTTCATAGCAACGAAAAAGATGTACTGAATAGCAGCGATGGAAAAGAAACCGGCTCTGAGTAACTGCCACATGTGTAAAGACGAAATAAGCAAGGCTTGTAACGATTATTCAAGGAAAAGCGATTCACTGTTTCAAGGGAGGCCGGGTTACCTTAGAACGCGTAGTTGTAAATCGAGATTAAGCAAAGAAGAGAAAGACACATGCGTGGGGAAGGTAAAGAAATGATGGTGAATGTCCCAGCCCATTAATCCGCCGGGCAACTAATAAAGTTTTTCCATCCACGTGGAGACATGCACTCGGATGTAAGGCCACTAGCTCACGTAAAGCCTTGGGTTTTAGAGACAACATTTGGAAGTAAACAGGTCGGTGAAAGAAATAATAAAAGACGATCGAAGGACTGGTGGTACAAAAGTAGGCAAAAAGCAAAAAATGAAAGCAGGAAAGCTAAGGTTAATCTGCGATAAGGTGCTGCAAGTTGGGCTGCGAATGTTAAAGGTACTTTTATAGGAAGAGAACCTTAATTCTCCTTAAATGAGTAGGCCATATTGTAATCCTAATGTAATAATAATAATAATAATAATAATAATAATAATAATAATAATAATAATAATAATAATAATAATAATAATAATAATACTATAATAAACAAACTCTTGAGCTTGATGGAGTGCAGTTCACCACCCCATTATAAAAGGGACGCTTTTTAACCTATCCATCGAGTGTTATCGAAAAAACTCGCATGGTCCCTAATGCATTCGCCCGAGACGACTGTAAGGCGAAAGCCGTTTTCTTTTTCCTTCTTATCAGTCGATTCCACTGGTCCCCCCCCACCCACGTAAGATTACTGCATCGAGCGTGGCTTTGTATTGCCTCCGGTATCGGAGTTATTGCAAGCTTTCGGCACCACGAGCCTCCAAGATCCCCACCTATCACCAAGTTGAAGATGTCATCATTTGACGTCACAGTGTGATGTCACGGTGACGTCACTATGGCTTCACGATGTCACAAATTTTGGCATTTCTGACGCCACGATGATGTCATGAGACAACGTCGTAATATCATGGGGAGTTTTTGCATCACTGGCGTTGACGCCGACCGTAACTTTTCGTGTTCCTTGTGGAATGTAAGGCTCGACCGGAAGCGACCTCCGTCGCAAAATTTAGAAGCCCCTCCATGCAATGAAGGAATGTGAGACGATGGAGAGGGGTAAAAAACCATCCACGAGAAAAAACAACAATACTAGCAAAGCGGTGTTGTGACGTTTTAACTTTCATCTCGGCCATATGCTGGAAACGTGAAATAAGGCAGTTACAATTTTATTCAAAGAAATATTTAGTTTTCCGATCACTTTACGCAGGTACCCGTGGATATGTCACGCGGATCATCTACATTTCTCGCCGGTCGATGACGAACAAAATGTGGAAATTACCCCACGTGTTATGCCCTTCAAGGCGCGAATTATGAAGCGGTGTGTAGAATGTGTCATAATCATACCACAATTCTAAGGCACTCAATATTGCATTCCAAGAAAGAAAATGAAGTCATATGTGATTTTGTGTGAGTTTTAGTAATTAATTGTAATTCGCATTTAATTAAATGTTGCATTATTATGCAGTCTGTCGTCTTCACCATTGACAATGAAAGAACTAAAATCATAGGCTCCGAATGTGTGCCCAATAAGTTCTTGTTTACATTAATTTTGAAAAAGAAAAAATAATACTCTCGGCGTTGGTTCTAGAACGCTGCTCGTCGAACGACCCGTCGAACATCGTAGTGCATTCCTCCTGCATATTCACCTGCAATGTACTTCATTTTTGACCCTACTAATAAAGATTGATTGATAGATTGATTCACAGAAGTGATGGGTCACAGTCATATGCAGCACAACGAGATTGAGTCAAATAATATTGATTATGCAGAAGGTTCCGTTGATATAATGAAAAATGCATCTTGTTCTCTTGCGGACACAAGTTGATACAACTAGGATAAACAGGTTGAGCACACAAACCTAGCCACTACGGCTGAAGGGGTTATAAGAAAATCATATTACCGCCCTACTACCCCACGATGGCCGCAAAATTCGGGAAATAGCCTACAAGAAAGCTAATTACCGTACGGTTGGCAACGCTGCCTTTTTTACGGCCTGCCTCATAATCATGAATATCGTAGGTACAGCTCAACAACAGTAGGAAGAAACAACAGGCAGCAAAGAGCGCTGACATTTAACTGAATTTATTGAAGGTGCTCCGGCCGCTTTTATACATGGTGCAAGATCCGTGCGCATGCGCGACAACACGTGTGCGACTATGCATAACATGGTTAACTCAGAAATGAATACTCTCTCTCAGATAGGTGAAATACTGATGCATCGATCCGTGGCCTTTCTGAAAAAAAAAAAAAGAACGTTTCTATAATCTCTCTTTCATTCTTCTTTCTCGCTTTATTCCAAAAACTTTGTCTCGTGGAATAGAGGACTCCACTTGCATTCCTTGCACAGCCATGTGGCTGCCATGCCCATTCTTTACGGTTTATGCATGCTGTCTTGCTCGGTCATTAAAGCACTGTCCTGTTTGTCCTATGTATATATTTCCACATGTCAAGGGTATTTCATACACAACATCTGATTGGCATTCAGTAAACCTGCGCTCGTGACGAATGTCACGAGCGCAGTTTCAGTTAGATTCAATTGAAATTCAGTCGAAAGTCAGCGCTCTTTCCTATCTCTGTTGTTTCTTCCTATATACTGCTGTTGCGCTGTATACCCACGATATTCGGTATGAACCAACTCGCCGAAATCGAACTCTTGTCGCTCACAATCATCGTGGTTTTGGCACGTAACACCACAGAAATTAATATTAAAACCTGTATCGCTTCGAGATGTAGGGACAAATACTGGCGGTTGGTGCCCGTGTCACTGCACAATAGACCGATCCCACCGCGAGTTGCACTACGCCACCGCTAACGCAGTGCATGCCAGTACTTGGAGTTCTCGGATACGTTCAGCTGCATCGGCGAGCTGCATCAACGAGATTTAGCAGCCGTATTTCGGATGAATCGCGATGGTTGGCTTCACGTGCTGCGATGCTGCAACAGCAGCCTGAAGCAAAAGGACTCCGGATTTTATGTGTTTTCAAAGAATGTCAAGCTCAACGAAAATGTGTGCGACAGGCAACGAGGTCGGACCGAGCAGCAACTACCGGGCACTTCCAACGTGTTGTTCAACGTGTTTGTGAGTTCAGTGTGTATAATATAATGCATGATAGTTCAGCAGTGCGCTATTACATCATAACAAGCTTTCTGCGCGACCGATGGGACCGATCAGCGACAGCAAAACTTTATGCAACGTGTGCCCGATCCCTTTGCCGGGGCAATAGCCACCAGCGGTGGCAGATTGGATACAACGTGTTTTCCTGGCAAAACAGAGAAATCTCCTAAACCGACCTCTCACCAAAAGCGATGACGACTGTGAAGTGTATTGCTTGAATGTGACCTGTGATACAAGCCAAGATTACAACTGCATGCTGTACGTGTACAGCTTGCGCCATGCAGTGCGCGGCGAAAACTCGGCCGTGCCGGCATCGCAGCCAACGACGCCGCCGGAATTTCCCCATTACTTTCAATATGGGATATCATGAATGCAAAAAAACGTAAAGCGGCATCAGCCGTAGCAAAGCATAGCTTGTTATATAAGCGTAGGCGTACCGTGGACTGCAGTTTCGAAGTTGTAGGCCTAGCGACGATATCGGCGCCCAGCCGTCCGCTGAGGCCGCCGCCGGTAGCCGGAGAGTATACTGCTGCTCATCCACCGCATTGTGTATGTCACCAAAACCTCTTACTGACTCATCCATCCCTTGTGCAGCAGGAAATATTTTGCCGTTCATAAGATTTCCGTAACGTTAAACTTTAGCAACGGCATGCGGCCAGTCGCCGTCTCACGGAGGCGCTTCTAGCCTGCTTCACGGCGACCATTTCGTATTCGTTCACGTTTAACGCATCACTGTGATCGAAGACCTGCGTTGACAACAGTGTATATGTAAAGTGTTGCTTGGACAAAAAGAAGCGCAAAAAGCAGTTGTTATTTTTTGCGTCCAATGGTTTTTTTTTTTCGTCTTCGGATCGCGGAGATGCAGTTTGGGAAACTCATTTTCCGCATACTGTAACTTGTATCATTCGCGTACTGACGTTCACTAAAGATTTTTGCTCCCATGACGACAGGAACGTGAATTCTCCGTTTTTTTATATATAACTAATATGAATTCAGCGACGCAAGCGCATCAACACGCCGAGATGACCTGGCCACACGTAAGCACGGTCGACTGCTTTTTTTTAACGCTAGGAAATGCAGTATAACCTGAAATAACATGCACTGGAGGTCCGGACAGTTCTTCACAGCGTTCACTCCATTTATGCGCCGAGTATTCGTGCCAAGCACCAATATAATTGAAGCGCGCAGCAAGCAGCCACACCAGCAGCACTCAGAGTACTCCAACTAAGATGGCGGCAGCACCGCTGTCGGAAACCCGCGCATGCGCAGATCCTCTGGTGGGATCGGTCTATTCGACAATAGTGGGGACATTTGTGTGCGAACAATGTTATGTTACCTTTTTTGTGGGCGTTCGTCCTCTGATCTCAAATAGACGCGCCCTCACTAATTCTGCCGAAAGTAAGTTCGACCGACGGTATGAAACGTTTAAATTAAAACGGCAGGCAATTTTCTGGAACTGCAGCTCCAGCACAACGTTAGTAGTATGAGTACCTCTTCCAAACTACAAATATTGGTACTGCGAAACAGCTTCTGACAAAACTGCTTCTCGGAGACTTATCTGCAAGGAGATTTCGTCGATGGGCTAGTTGGTACATGTCTTGATATATACTGATTATCTGCAGCGCTAAGAAACGAGGACAAAGAAGACACAAAGGACAGAGACTTGCGATGTGTTGTTTGTGCCTGCTTTTTCATATGCTTATTCTTTTTCGGGAGGATCGCTAAATTCGGAACGATAGGTTTGCACGAATATGATTTTGATGAACAGTTCTAAGAAGTTTCAATGTGATGTGTAAGAATGTTGTAAGGTGCGTAGAAAGATCACTAGCGGGCGCTGGCGCTTTTTGAAATACATAACCGTTTCAAAGGTATGCGCTCATTTGAGAGAGGCACGTCAGCCAGGACAGTAAAACTGAGTGGTTGTTCTCAGAGGCCTGTAATTTTCCAAGGTGTTAGCGGCAAGTTGCTTAATCTAAGGCGTCTCAGGACTCCTTCTGTATGACGCCAAAAAGAAGCAAGTTGCCGCAAAAGGAATAAACTTACCTTTACCTTAGAAGGCGGAAGCGTTTCCCCTTGTTACGCCCGTAGGGCGTTGATGAAGGAAAACTTTCCACGCGCACGAAGATTAATTTCGTTCCAGAAAGAAGGGTTCGGCGCAAGAACTTACGCCCATGGTAGCAGCGTGTGCTTTGGGGCGCGCAAACCCTGGGGTATTGACGCGTGCTTCTCATAACGCGGGCGCCACTGCATACAGCATCCGTCCCACGCTCGCTTCAAGCGACGGGTGATATGAGGCTTCAAGGCAGCTTCGTTCCGACGCCGACTTGCTTCGCAACTCCTAAATTTCTGAGTTGAGTAAAAGTACAGGAATCTAAGCATTACTTTTTAGGGCGCAGCAACATCAACGAATTGTGAAGCTGCGTATACAAGCTTAGAGCCTTACGAACGCGTCTTGTGTTCTTCCACAATTCTCAAAGGGATGAATTATGGCAGTATGGGAACTGCGCGACTCAACTTGCAGTTCACGTGCATTCCATAGGGAAGTTTAGAATGGCTAATGTTATGCGGAAACACGTTCCTTTGCCCTAGGCATGGTTTAAGTGTACACCGACAATTGAAACCTCCATAACGAATGACAAGCTATGCGAACGGGACCTGATTATGATATTGCGTTCTGCTCTTGAGGGCGAAGCTGAAGTGTCCTCCAAGTTTTTGTTTATGCATGTACTTTCTTTTCAGAAGTAAAGGGACAAATAGCGTTGTCGCTGTACGCTTATGCGAAAAATGTAGAGAAAACAGTAAAAATATAGGTGAGTTCCTAAATGGCACAGGAACAGTATCTGTGTTAGGATGACATTTTATTTCACCGAATAAACTAAGCAAATGAAAGTAATCAAAACTTTGAAGCAACAACGTTTGCTCACGCAGTCACAAGAATGGTCCATTATAATGGACCATTCGTAGCAATATTATTTTTGTAAATGTTTTAAGACTCATCCTACAGTTTCAGAGCATATGTTGCCCTGATTTCCCTGTGTGCTTTTGAACAAGTTGCTCCGCATTTGGAAGATCAATCTTGCCGGCAACTTGCTTTCCCCACAAAGATGACATAATCGTAACAAAATAATTGCGTCCACAGAAATGTTGATTTTAACTATTATAGTATTGTCATGCTGTGGAAACGATGAAGAAAGACAAGTGGAGCGTGCCAAAGGCGCGTATAAAATATAATCAATCAATGAATCAATCAGTCAATGAATCAGTCAATCAATCAATTAATCAATCAACCTTTATTTATTATTGAGAAATATGGGGGGTAACGAAAAAGCTTTTATTTCTCAAAGAGAAATAAAATTTGACTTGATTGATCAAATATAAACTAATGTTTGGCTATATTGTGACTTTCCAGACCTTGTGGAAGAGAAACGCACTCCCTGCCGACAGCCTACGACAAAACTTTTCCGGAAGCGGCTTCTTACTCTTTCTCGTCCGAAGCCACTCAGAGTTTCTTCCTGCAGCCACACTGAAGGAAGCTTGGCAAGTGCGCCCTGTCAAGTTCCTGTAGAAGGGGAAGTAAATATTTGGAAGTGCCAATCACTCTTTGCCAATGTTTATTTTTGGTGCGGCATTCCACCCGTACATCCCCCCCCCCCCCCCTTTTTTTTTCCAACGTCGCTTCCGCCAGCACACTACCTTAGTAGAGGAGTGTGACTGTGATTGAGGGGGAATAGTGGGAGAGGAAAGACGGGAGGTTGCAGAATCCTAATATCCGGCGCTACTACACGTCTAGCGGCTACGGCAGAAAACTTTCTCTCCTGTCTTTGTCGAGGTTGTGAAAGACGTGAAATAGTCCCGCTGAAATTTTATTTCAATTCAAATGGGTACGTGAGAGAAACCACAAGTTTGCGTTGTCCATTTTGTGCCAGTTTTTGTACCTTTTGGCGCCTATGCCATTAACAATAACATTCATTCCACTTTGTGTTGAACAGTTGCAAGAAAACAGCGTTCCGCTATGAGTTAGGAAGTTGATAATACCGCTAATTATTTGTACTACGCAACTCGTTGTTCATACATAGGTAAGAAATATTGTAAAACGCCATTATTTTAGATTCAGGATATCATATGGTTTGCTTGTTTATTCGTTTAATCTCAGAACTTGACATATCTCAGTAGTTAACCTGACACCGGCATTAGCCATTCGAATACATTGTCAAGAAAACTCTGATGGGTATAACACATTATACGCCACGTCATTACAAAATTGCTATTGCTCGTTGCTGCATATGTAGGCGTTAACACTGAACTTTCTCACGCAGTCAGCCTTCCACATAAATGAACGACTTCGATATGGGCCTTTGTTTACAACTAAGCAGTCATCACAGCGTCACTGCCAGATATACTACAGTCTACGTTAAGCTCTTTGCTCACTTTACCTAGTAATTACTCTTGTACATAAGTCATGGTTTTTACGTGACGGTAGGTTGATGAATAATCATCAGGTATGAACCGTAAACGACCCTTGACTATTTAAGAACCTTTAGAATGTTCCAAAACAGGTATGGCTACTGGGAGATAGTGAAAGCAGGAATAACCACTAAAGAATATCGAAAATAATTATAAATAACAGTGTGGCATTCTTATATTGTTTCATGCGTTTCATTCGTTTTCTGTGATTTGGCACATGTACCTTTTTGCGTTATTTCTTGCAGTTGAGTCTTTCCGCGGTTTTTCTGTATAGGTTTTAAATGCGAAGCCTTTCTTTGCTTACTGTAAGCACTTCTTCGTTTCTATCTATCTATCTATCTATCTATCTATCTATCTACCTGTCTATCTATCTATCTAGCCGCCTACGTCTGGGTGCTTTCGTGATCACCTCATTAACTTGGGGTTGACCAAAATTTGTATGGGAGGGTAAGAGGTACTTGATGGTAAGAGGTAAGAGGTATTGCTGGTCATGACAGGAATAACCTGAAAATCATGTCGCGTACGTCGTCAAACCCTTTCCCGCAGACACGTGTGGCACATACCCGTGTACCACGGGCCGGGGTATTCGGGTATGAGCCACAGGTGTTTGACCATATATATCTACCCAGGAACGGCGAGGACAGACATTAGTAATGTAAACGCGAGAGCGTTAGGAAAAACTGAGAGACGAAGAATTAAAAAACGCCCACCTCCCCGAAGGGAATCGTGAGGAAATGCGAATGCATTTCGCGCGCGCTTCATTCCATTTATATATGGTGGTTGTGGTTCGAAGAAGGAAAAGGCGCCTGATTTCTGCAGCCCGGTCGGGAGCAAGGCGCAGCGCCTTTTTTTTTTGCTTTTTCTTGTTTTTCTAATTTTTTTTTATTTTTTTTTTATTTTTTTTTCATATATAGCTCCGCCGAGCTCCGCCGCAGTCCGCTTTTAGTTAACGCGCACGCTGCGAATTTTTATTGTTCAACAACGCACAGGAGAAATCTCTCACCGGCACCGCCTTGGAGGTCAAGATTCATTGCCATATATACGGGGTGGCCAGTGAACGGTTGTGCAGCGCGAGCAGTCGGTTTTTTCAACCAAGAAACTCGCTAGCAGACGCTGCCTGTATCGGCGTCGCGAGGCGAGAGAGGGAGAGGGGGGAGCGCAGGAGAGGAGAGAGAGGGGGGGGGCGCATGCGCAGTGGGAGTGTGGACGCTGCGGGCAGAGATGCCTAGAGAAGAGAGGGGGAGTAGGAGAGGAGAAGAGAGGTGGGACGCGCATGCGCAGTGGGAGTGTGGACGGCGCGGGCTGGGATGCCTAGAGAAGAGAGGGGGGAGCGTAGCAGTGGAGAGAGGAGGGGAGGCGCATGCGCAGTGAGGGTATGGTTGCCGCGGGGAGGGATGCCTAGAGGAGAGAGAAGGAAAGAGGAGGTTTTTTTTAATTTTATTTTTTTTGAAAGGGTTTGCGCATGCGCAGTAAGGGTGGTCACGCCGCACACCACCACCACCGGATTAAGCTTCGCCATCAGATGCTTCACATCTAACACCTGCCGGCGCGCACACCTCCTCAACCTATCCTCCTCCTCCTCCTCCGCGGACAACGCCGCACAACGCCAACGCCGGATGCCTGACATAGCCCGACTATGAAATGCACTCGCATTTAAAACAGCGCTAAACACGGGACGAAGAGGACACATACACGGCGCTGAACTAACAACTGGTTAGTTCAGCGCCGTGTATGTGTCCTCTTCTCGTCCCGTGTTTAGCGCTGTTTTTAATTCTTCGTCTACCATGCAGCACCAACCAGCCCAATCAAACACATATTGTTAAAGAAAAAACTGACGTCGGCAGCGTTGACCCGACCAATGCCAGTGCTGGGCAGTATCGAAGATACATGTATCTTCGATACTATCTTAGATACACTTTGGGTATCTTGTATCTGTATCGCGATACGTCTAGCAAAACGAGTATCTGTATCTGTATTTCCGATACAATTAATAATGTATCGTGTATCTTAAGATACAAGATACTGCTGTAGAAACACCACCGTACGAAGCAATAAGCGTCGACCTGAATTCCGGTTCTCAAGCTGATATTGCTGCCACTAAGCCACCTGCATAAAACTAACGACAGTGACATTCTTGTATACTACCGCCAGAGCGCTCCAGAGAGCACAGATGACGAGCTTTACGCTTCCCTATTGATGGAACAGAGTCACGTGATGGTGCTCGAGACATTGATCTCAACAAAAATAAGCGCGCGAACGTCGCGCGGCCTACCTTTTGTTTTATCGATGTTTTCTTTCTTTTTATTTGTGTCGATACCATGACACTTGTTCGTAGCCACGGCACTGTGCTGCGTATTCTAATGCATGCGGCATCTTTCACTCAAATTCTGATGACGCTATAATTTCATTATCGAAGTTCGTCTTGCGTGGTGCTTCGTTGCTAAGCCTCAAGAAAGAAGGAGTGGGGCTGATTTACGTCTCGCGGCTTTCGCACATCAGCGATTTGAAAGATCATAGGCATGTAAGCATGGCACACATACGATGCGATTGACTCACATGCGAAGGAGGTTCTACCAACCATCGCACTATCGGTGCCGATGTCAGATGCGCAGTAGAACAAACATTTACGTAACAGGAAATACTTTGACGTGCTGTGTCTTTGTTCTTCCTGCTGAATTATTCGAAAAGTTCTTTGAATGATAATTTGACTGTTGGTTCAAGTGCTTTCCTTAGTAAATTAAGCTGGTCGCAGTTAAGAAATTTTCAAGTAAACCCATTTGTACATAGGGCCTTGCTGCTTCATTACATGGATCTATCATAGCTAATTTGCAAATGTATCGAAGTATCTTAAGATACAATTGGCAAGTATCGTATCGGATGCAATTTTTCCGGAAGTATCTTGTATCTGTATCTCAAATACTTCTTGCTCGAGTATCTTGTATCGTATCGCGATACAATTTCAAAGTATCTTTGCCCAGCCCTGACCAATGCAAAATAACAAATATCAGGGTCCCAGCAGGAATCGAATCCCAGCAATCTGCGTGGCAATCAAGTGTTCTACCACAGAGCTACGCTAGGCCTCGGAACTGCTTTGGAAAAAGACCCTACCCTATGCATGCGTAATGTTGGTGAAACGTCAATTGTGGTGGCAGTACTGGCTGTCTAATTTTATAAACATTACATATGTACTCATATAAGGCAGGCGTCATGTCGAGTTAACGTTAATTGTATACATAAGTGCCATGCACTGTAGTTGGTCCACGAAGCGCTATCCAGGGCTCCCATCCTCGCAAGCACAAGTGCTACATATAAGCTTACCGCTTCTGGTGTTGGTAATGCCCATGTTTCTGTTGGAATCGTTACTGAACTTTAAACAACCGGTTATATGAAAGATATGCGACTGTTCAACATATATGCGTGCGTACCCGTATGAAAATGGTGATGTCCGGGAAATGTACTTGCTGTTTCCTACTAATGTCCTACGTGACCTTTATGGTTCCTCTTCCTTTATGTGACCTGTAGGACACTACTTTATGTTTACGAAACCCTTCCTCTTCCTATGGACGGATTCCTTCTTGTTACCTGTAGGATGTGTACTTTATGTTTACGGCAGGATGTTGCCTGGCAGCGAACCATATGTTTCCTGCAAGTGCACTTGAGTTCATACGTTGGTAACCATAGGCGTGCGCACGAGGGGGGGGCAGAGGGGGCGGCCGCCCCCCCCTTAGACACCTAAGAGAGGGGGGGCGCAAAGTCTGCCCCAAACCTTCGCCCCCCCCCCTGCCCCCCTTGAAGGGGAACCCTGCGCACGCCTACGTTGGTAACATGTAACATGTGGTAGTACAAAAACTGTTTTTACCACTTCCATGGCCAGAGGGGGGACTGGGGGTACCAAAGCCCCCCCCCTCCATTTTCGCATTATAACACACACACACACAAGCGTGCGCACGAGGGAGCTGCCCCCGCCCCCCCCCTCGGTCACTTAAGTGGGGGGGGGGCGCAAAGTCTTCCCCATACATTGACTTAATAGGGAAGGGGGGGTCGCTGCGACGAACTTTCGCCTCCCCCTGAAGGCAGTGGCGTAGCCAGGGGGTGGCACACCGGGCCTGTGCCCCCCCCCCCCCCCGAAATTTTTTTTCGCCATGGCATACGAAGCGAAAAATGAGCATTTCAAGGAGGTGCCCTCCCCGAAATCAAGGAGGTGCTCCCCCCCCCCCCGAAAAAAATTTCTGGCTACGCCCCTGTCTGAAGGGGAGCCCTGCGCACGCTTACACACACACACACACACACACACACACACACACACACACACACACACACACACACGCGCACGCACGCACGCACGCACGCACGCACGCACGCGCGCGCGCACTCGGAACGAAAGCCACAGTGAAAACCAACATTTATTCCGAGCTCTCGGCCGGGGACCGGCCGCGCTGGCCGCAGTGTCTTCCCGATTCCTAAAATTTGTATTTGACACCTATTTAGTTTGACATAAGGACCATCAATCACTACATTAAAATCGCGCGTTTATACGTCTGCACCAACACTTGTATATTTTTAATTCACAATACATGAACGTTTTGTTGCGATTATTACCGCAGGTGATCACTTATTCAAAATTGCGTTCACTGTTACCTGCAACAAACGTTTCAAATTTCGCGCGCTTAAGTTCCGACCTGCCTTTTTTTTTTTTTTTTTCGGAAGTCAAAATATTGAAAGCATCACCCATTTACGTTATTTATATCTGGATAAATCTTTTCTAATATTTGAAAGCATAAACAAATATTTTTAGTTAGGATTATAAGTTTGCGATGCGCGAATGCGGTGTACGTCTGCGCGGCTGTAACCACTTCTTGTTTGGGCTCATGTTTGGGCTTGTTCGGTTGCCGCTCGCCGCCTCGCGAAGGGCCTCGTTTGAGTCGATTTTTATCATGTTTTGAAGTGTGCTTGCGCTCTGTGTTCGTGTTTTGTGTTCTGCCAGTGCTGCTTATTACGAAGATGCACTGTACTCAAGCGAGGACCTGTTGCTTCATATCGTGGAGCATTCGCCAGGTATGTACCACTGTCAGCGCTTTGTTAACACCGTTTACTACGTTTTTCGTAACATGTGGACGCTGAGTGAGCTTTTGTTAACGTAGCGAACCTGTGTGTGTCATTTCGTCAGGATAAATGCAAAGGTGTGCGATGTTAAGCGCGGGCGAGCTTCTTTTGTGTGGAGTGTAAAGCAAAGTGCATGCGCAGCTGGAATTCGACGGGGGGATTTGAACAGAGTTGTGGCGGCGGCGGCGCCAGCGCCTTTGTCGCCAGTGGTGTTGGAAGGGGGCCCCGCTCGCGATGAACCACTAGCTTGGTTTACTAATTGTGGGGCGAAGACTGCGTTCGTTAGCTGTAAGCGGTGATCGTGCCTAAGGCGCGTATTCTTGAACCTGTTCATGTTTTTGGCGCGCTTGTTCGTATTGTGCGCTCAAGAAGTGAACGTGTCTAGGGCAGTTTCATATGCTGTACGTCCTCTTTTCAACAGCTACAGGATCGTTATATGCTACGACTACTATCAGAGACGTGTTTTCCTAGCGGGTGGCCAAACTTGTGCATGTGTACGCATCCGCGCCGGCAGACATTTTTAAACTACCGTGATACTCGAGTTGGTGCGTGTGCAGCATGTTGCTTCGTCTTAGGCACGGCTCGCGAAGCTTGCACTTACGGTTAGGTGTTCATGCAGCCCGTTTCGTCAAATTCGAAGTGACGTTTTAATTCACCCGCAACATAGCTTGCCTGATGCGGCAGACACCCGTGCATTTTGAGCCGTTCGTTAAAATTGAAATGTATTCGAACGAACCCTTCATGTCTATTTGTGGCCGAATTGCTGTACCTTGACTGTGCAAGCTCTAATTCGATCACTGAGTCAGTCCACGGGTTCAAGCATAACATATTTTATTCTGCTTGTTTCCACCATGCTTGGCTTTCGTTATTTTGTTCTGGTTTATTAAAAATTGTATGCGCCTCGCCCCAGCTTGGTGTTGAAACTTCGCTAAACACTTTTACGTGTACGAACATTATAGAACAGTTTGGACCTCCACCTCAGATGACATTTTCTGATAGATGACAAGCTTAACGGTATATCGGATATAGTAAATTCTCTAGGTATGCGGGATGTTAAAGGGATCTGTGGTATGTGCAGAAATGAATATTTTATTTATCGTTCAAAACTCGCAATAATGTTGTCATACTTCATGGTACGCATACATAAGTCGATCATGCATGTGTTGCTGTTAAAATGTAAAATTAGACAATGTATTTATCTAAGAACAACAAATCTAGACTGTGTTTCTTCAAGCTTTGGCATTCAAGCAATTATAGAACTTCAGAAATCAGTTTCATCGAATGTTTATTGTGTATTGCTAAATCGCGGTCAATAGCTTCCAGGATTCTGGTTGCCGGAGATTGTTGCAGAGGCTTGCATGCTTTATTAGGATGGTATGTGGTTCAAGATGGGTGCCTTGTAAAACTTAACATTTGCACATTTTTTCTCCATACGGCCATTAGCCTGTGATGCTTAAGTGAGGAGTATTGCCTTGTTAGCCAACCAGAATCATTGAAACTAATGACCACAATTTAACAGCATACAATAATAATTTAGTGAAACCAATTCCTGGCATTATAGGTATACTCGTACCAATGTGAGCAGCCTGAAGAAAGCTACATTAGTCGTATCCAAAAGTAAACGCGTAATTTAATGTTATATGTTACCTGCAATGGATACTTGATGAATGTGTAAACCGGCATGCATGTGCCGTGGTATCGCTGAATTCACATGTCAACCCACTATGCCGGAACACAATTCAAGCATATTTTTTGACACATCTGCAATGTGTAAAGTGCATATTCTTTCGTAAGGTTACAACTGTGTTCACCAAGAATGCATCAAACATTTTTCTTGTAATATCTCTAGTTTGTGTACATCCTGCTTGTTTTAAACTTATCTAAGACACATTGTTCCTGATAAGTTTTTTAAAATACTGTGCGGCAAATTGAACTTTGCTCACAGACACGTCACTAAATTGTTATTTTCTTGTTTCAATTGCAGCCTATACATGCTCCTTGTACAAAGTGAGTGTGAAAGAACTCCGGGCAAGCCTGTCATCAATGCTGGCTCATAAAGAAGTTGGCTGCTGATGTACAGCAGCTGCACACGGCTTCTGTTTCCTGTGCAAGGGGAACTTCACTGAGCCACCCGATTGCTGCGTTCAAGGAGCTCGCATGTTCAGGGTGTTCAAAACTAAGCGTTTTCTTTTTCTTTAAAAAGTCACCACTGTAAGTTACGTAAAAGCCACTTTTGTAGATGTGTTATGTATCCAGGGGGCACAAAGCGAGACAATAATTATCGCTGTGATCCGTGCCGTTAAGATTGAATAATGAGCTTATTAGTGATGGCAGCAAGCAGGCATGTATGTATTAAAAAGTTTGAGCCAGTCGCATTTCTACATAGGTTCACTTGGACGAATTCTACCATGTCTTCTGAGATATCCCGCTGGAAAGTTTAGTTCCGGCTTGCATCATTACGCATGCAGGACAGTGAGCACTGGTACAAAGCTACTCCCTGGTGTGCCGCGTTTAATCTGACAATGGGTCGAAGACATAGGCAAACATAATAATGGTTACCCTTTGACTACTGGCTTGGGATAGCAAGCAGTGACTGCTCGTCACACCAGGGAGTAACATTTTGCTGGTCCTCACTGCCTTGTATGCGTAATCATGCAAACCGCAATTAAATTTTGCAGCGGGATATCTTGGAGTTATGAAGTAGTAACAGCGCAATATTCACACAGGGACAAACAAAGAAGCAACACAGACAAGCGCCTTTTGGTCACCTTACTAAGTTATATCTTGGAGCACTGACATGCTTGAAAAATTTTTCCAAGTAAAGACACGACTGCCTCCAACTTTTCAGTGCAAACATACCCGCTTACTGCAGTCACCAGAAATTTCATTATTTATTCTTAGTTAATTGGTCAGCTGACAGCATTAATGTCTGACTTTGTGTCTCCCTGGACATAGAACTTGTTTTTTTTTTTAAATCTACTGAGTGAGCTGCTCTCCAGACTTGGTGTCATGTTTTAATTTGTTTTATGTGCAATTAGTCATTTTTAAAATTGAACTTTCAGTGTTGTTATGACGCAGTAGCATATTAATGAATTTATTTTCACTTTAATATTCACTGAACATTTTATTGGACTAAGTTTTTTGTAACCTTACTTATTTAATTGTCTTCTGGAAGTTCATATCATCATCATCATCATCATCATCATCATCAGCCTGTCTACGCCCACTGCAGGGCAAAGGCCTCTCCCATGTTTCGCCAATCAACCCGGTCCTGTGCTTTCTGCTGCCACGTTATACCTGCAAACTTCTTAATCTCATCTACCCACCTAATTTTCTGTCTCCCCCCTCACGCGTTTGCCATTTCTTGGAATCCAGTCAGTTACCCTTAATGACCAGCGGTTATCCTGTCGACGTGCTACGTGCCCGGCCCATATCCATTTCTTCTTCTTGATTTCAACTATGATATCCTTAACCCCCGTTTGTTCCCTGACCCACTCTGCTCTCTTCCTGTCTCTTAAGGTTACACCTATCATTTTCCTTTCCATCGCTCGCTGCGTCGTCCTCAGTTTAAGTTGAACCCTCTTTGTAAGTCTCCAGGTTTCTGCTCCGTAGGTAAGTACCGTTAAGATGCAGCTGTTATATACCTTCCTCTTGAGGGATAGTGGTAGACTACCATTCATGATTTGATAATGCTTGCCGAATGAGCCCCATCCCATCCTTATTCTTCTAGTTATTTCACTAAAGTAATGTGGAACAATCTTGGCAGAGAACAGCGCTTTGCGATAGGTGGCGAGACACTGGAAGTTGTAAAGGAGTACGTCTACTTAGGACAGGTAGTAACCGCGGAGCCGAACCATGAGAGTTCATATCATAAGTGCAATTAAATGGTTTTCTACTGTCATACTTAGTCATACTTAGCTTTGCTAATATGTAACCATGTGTGATATTTTACAGTGATACTTAATCACGTCTAGCTTTGTTAATGATAACTGACCGAAGGCATTCTGAAATATTGAAACTTAACTCGGTCGATTGGGGGGATGAATCGTGATGACATTTTAAACTACATAGTCTTTTGAACTACATAGCAACTACACATTTTTCAACTACGTGGCAACTAAAGCAAGCGGATAAAAATCAGCTTGCTTTAGTCACGTGAAGTGTGATGAAAATAATAATTCTTGGGTTTAACGACTTAAATCCACGATATGATTATCAGGGACGCCATAGTGGAGGGCTTCAGAAATTCTGACCACATTGGGTACTTAAAATGCCCCCCACATCTAAGCAGACGGGCCTCAAGCATTTCTTCCTTAATTGAAAATGCGGCTACCACTGTCGAGGTTCGATGCCATGACCTACGGTTCAGCAGTCAAGGGTTGCGTGAAGTGTAAGACTGGTTGTGGTCTATAGTCTTTTGCTTCCAATGATGCATGCTAAGTACGGCAGTTTGGTGCCAACCAGGCATTTCTGCTAGTGCACTGATGTTTTGTTTGTCACATTCCTAATTTATTGCAATATAAAATGATTTTAATCTGTATTTATTCTGAGTTTGTTGTGAAGTTATGATTGTTCGTTCTTTTACTCTGTAAGGCTGCATACATTTGTAATTAGCCCATAAAGCCCAAGAAGTCATTTTGATACACTTTTTATATGGTGCATCAGATGGCTGATTTGGGTGTGCAAAGCTTATCTAAGTAGCTATAAGGTTTATAATGCCTTAGAAAGCGCCTTTTGGTCATAAAATACTGTCATGAGTTTCTTACTTAAAATATTTGTTTTTGCGTTTTGCAGAAATGAATGTACTCTCCGTTACCTAAAAAGATGCTGGAAAAGTTGACTCTTAAAATGCTACTGATGTGTTCAAGCTTCACGAGGTTAAGGCTGATCTGTTAATCTTAGTTCTCTTCAGCCACCGACGGATGTACATTGCCTGTTCGAATATTGTCGGTAAAATGCACCAAACTGTACAGTGTAAATGATAATAAATGAATAATTTTACAAAGTTTCGTATGCTTATGCATGTACCTCCCAAATTCAGCAGCCTGCATTATGCGGCATCATAAAGGCAACGCACTGGCATAACGTCTGGTCTGCATAAAGGTAGGCTACTCATAGGACACATACGAGACGGACACTTGAGGAGACATAAAGGCGGCGGCCAAATTGCGACAGTTGGGATACATACAGGACGGTTACACATCGGATACGTACAGGACGTACGCTTTGAGGAGACAGAAAGTAAGCGGCCAAATCGCGACATCTGGGATACATACAGTTTGTGTCCTCATGCTGCCTCGGGGAAACTTACAGTACACTTACAGGACATCACCATTTTCATAAGGGTACAGCATCTGTACATATCTTTAACGTCATTTCGTAACCGTTTCGCTCAATAAGAAAATTAAAACCCAGTCACCTTGCCTCCACATGCTTCGCAGAACATCGATCCCCAGGGTACATGGGATCTGCCAATTTTCGTTCGTTGCTCTCAGACTGCGACACCTTCACTGAATATGCTCAAAAACACGTACATCATGTTGCGGCTTAGACAGGGAAAACAATTTTTTCTAGATTTTTTTCCTCGACCTTAGGAAACAGTGCCGATGTGTAAATGAGAAATAATGGCACTGTTAACCCGCGCCTATTCTAATGGAAGTGTCACTTTAATGCAATTTCTCTGTACGCGGCTGCATATATATTGCAAAATTATCTATGGTTCCAGCTGGCACTTCACGGTCTGACTGTAGTCTGCCACGGCTTAGCTTCCGCGTCTCGCCTACGCGCCGCCTAAGCAATCTCTATCGGGCTCTTAAAACATGCTTTTATTCAAGAAAACACACAGGCCTGCAGAAACTGCTAGATTTCTTTGGTTTAGTCGTGTTTTTATGCTTAGCGGGTGCTTCATTGTTTACCTGCTGGGCAGTACCTAGTGTGCGTGTTTTTATATTGCACGCTTTTTCAGCGAAAGCTGTTATGAGATCCCAAGGGCCGATTTTGGCACCGTAGTTGTCGACTGCCGCCGCCGCCGCCGCTGTCCGTAGCCACTATCGTTATGGCAGACTTGATGCCTTTAAGGTAGTATGCAAGGGATTATTGGTCAGCTACCAGCTCGTTATAAGATCACGTGATACGTGACGCCAACAGGCAAAAAACAGTGTTCCACGCTCGCCGCAATGGCTACTGGCGGCGCTGACTGACACTCCCAAGTTCAAAGGCACATGTATACCCTATAACGTGAACGGAGGGATGACTGCCGCCGTAGCTCAATGGTAGGGCATCGAACGCGTTATTCGAAGGTCGCAGGTTCGGTCCCTACCGGTGGCAAGTTATGTTTTTGTCCCATTTTTCTTTCTTCATATTTACACTTCAATTAGTTCTAATAACATCCTCTATACTTTCCTTGGCATCGTTGTCTGCTGGTTCTCATTAGTACGTGGAACAGAAAAACGCGAGGAAAAGAGAGCTACCCAGCGACACCCCACAAGACAAAAACACAGTGCGATGTATATGCACTATACAGACGAGCGTCCAAGCCCTGCAATTAAACCAAATTGCAGCACAGGCCACCTTCGTGAGGCTGACTTAGAGTTCAAGATTTGCAAAAACAAGACGTCACTGTGAGCTGTTCGCGAAAGCTGAAGCTACTGGACCTTTCTAAGAAGCACAAAGTTAGTCCTTGAACGTAGGACAATTTCAGTGCAAGTGACAAAATTTTTCGGTATAACGAAACCTATTTGCGCAACTCTAAATACTTTATTACGCCTAAAGGAACGCTTTCGATGTAAAAAAAATGCCAGGCCTGTGCGGAAAGCACAGCACGGTCACAGCGAAAACTGGAAGAGTAACATTCCTAGAATCTATTGTAGACCCCCTTGGGGCTGCTGATAAAAGTACACTTGCAGGGTACCCACTACGCCATAAAGCATATTTTTTGTCAAGTTTGCAAGCACCCACTACGCCTTTATTGTCCTTCTGCGGAGCAGTGAGGTACCCACTACGCATTTGCGAGGCGTTATGTGCACTTTGTGGATGCGGTGGCTGTGGAAGATAAATTATGGCTGAGCACTTTGTAATGGGTTGGAAGCATTCAACGATCTGCGGTTTACGCAACTGATATTGTGTGACGCCTGGTTGCATAATTCGCTCTGTGTGACGCCTTGTTGTTATTTTACTGTTTTATCCAACTATACTACATATGTTAGGGTGGTTCCTTCCCGACATGACGCCTGTATAGGGTCTTTATGCGAAGGAGTTTCAAGCACCGGCATCGCTCTGTCTGTGTTGGTACAGAGTACATAGGCAAGTATCCGGGTGTACCACTTGACAGGTATCAGAACTCTGATGATCACTGGCTGGAACAAACGTCTAAGCTAAAGGAAAAAGCAGACGCATGGCGGGGCAGGCAGTTATCCATGTTTTTGCGTACTGCTGTGTCTAATGTGTTTCAACTGTCACGTATATTGTAAGTTATGTAGGCCTTATGTACCTCACGTTCTAGTGTTCAGAAGCTACATCGTGTTTTTGCTGCTTTTATGTGGGCGTAGACTTGGTAAAAAATCAGCGAAAATCATTTGTTCTTTTTGGTTATATGCGGCGGTGTTGGCCTTGTTCAGTTGCTTTTTGCGCCAAACTGTTTCTAGATGTATGTTTCTTCGGGATATGAACGACACCTTTTTACGCGCCGTTATAGAAACCAGCCGACGCAAATTATTTTCAGAATTCATTGTTTCTTCAAATGTGGACATGAGGGGTTATGTAAATGTATAGCTGGAAGAATGTAAACATTTCGACAGAAATCTGTCTGGCTGGGTGACAGATTTAAGAGGTTGAAATGACTCCAGCCAAGTTTATAGAGAGCCCGACGTTTCGGGACTAATTCGGTCCCTTCCTCCGGGGGTGATTAGGTTGGTCGTGGAAGCTTGAATTTGGTCGTGGAAGCTTCGAATGAAGATCAACTCTTGGGCGAAAGAAGCTGCCTAAGCATCGACGAGCTGTGTCGCCTACTGGAGTATTGCCTCAAGGGAACATACTTCAGTGTCGACGGGAACTTCTACAGGCAAGCCAGCGGGACCGTGATGGGGGCGGCGATCTCCGTCACAACTGCGAACCTCACAATGGAGCACAAAGAAGAAACGGCACTACGCTCCTTTACTGACAAACCAAAAATGTTTGTGAGGTACGTGGATGACTGTTTCTCCGTCATAAAGAAGTCAGCCGTAGACAGCTTCCTGCATCTGAATTCCGTTGACCAGGCGATACAGTTCACGGTGGAGTGAGAGCGGGATGGAACGCTTCCGTTTCTCGATGTAGCAGTCGGACGGCAGGGCAAGCGCATGACCTTCTCGGTGTACAGAAAGCCAACACACACCGGCACGTATTTGCATTTCACGTCCTGTCATCCTACTGCCCACAAAGCTTCGGTAGTCTCTGCGCTCCTTTCGCGTGCAAGAACAATCTGCACGTCGGAATTGGAGAGAAAGAGAAAAGAGATGAGGACCGTCGCCGAGCTACTAAAGAATGGATTCACGGAAGCACTCATCCGCCAGGTGTCACGCCTTGTATCGATAGGATTTGGGAAGGATGCAACAGGATCATATCAGAAAGGAGAGGTGGGGGTGTTGGAATGCTAATTCATAGCAGAGCAAAATGGGATAGAGTGAAGCAAACGTGTTCAGAGCACCTGTGGGTTTCGGGCACAGTAGGTGGAAAGAAAACGTGGCTAGGTGTAGCTTACTTGTGGACGGGGAATAACTGCAGAGAAAAGAATCTGGAGATAGTGAAATGCATAAGCACCGATATTAAAGAATTTGGTCATGATGCCGAAATAATCCTTCTAGGGGACATGAATGCACACATACATGACCTTGACGGATATTCAGACTCCAATGGCAAGTTATTGCTAGATCTCTGCGAGCAACATAGTCTTGAAATAGTTAACGCGGGGCCTAAGTGTGAGGGACAGATCACGTGGGAAGTCGGCAACAGGCAGTCGAGCATTGATTATTGTCTCATGACAGAAGGAATCTATGACAAACTTAGAGAGATGAGAATAGACGAGGAAGGCATTAACAGCTTGGGTAGTGATCATAAACGCATAAAATTACAAATGGGATATAAAACTGAAAATAAGAACCTAGAATCGAACATTGGCAGCTCATATTTAAATGAGAAACAAATAACTAATATAGCCGCAAGAGTCGAGGAAGAAGTAGACAAACTTCCAGGCAAAGACTGGAAGTATAGTGAGCTGCTACATGTAATCACGAAAGAAATAGAAAAAGAGAAGAAAACTATTTCTTGGAAAGGAAAGAGAAAGCCAAAAAGTTGGTGGAACAAAGAAATCCGGGATGCGATCGAGAAGCGACGTGAGGCATCACGGCAGCACAGACAAGCAAAAAAGGAGAAGCGGCCACAGGATGAAGCCAACCAAGTATGGGAAATATATTTAGAGCAAAAATCCATTGTGCAGAAATTAGTCGAGGCAAAAATTAAAGGCGAAAGTGAACGCTGGATGACAGAGATTCGCGAAAAGAAGAAGGCCGCGCCTAGGATATTTTGGAGCCACCTAAAAGCGCTAGGTAGGAAGTCTGTAACAATGCAACAACATATGGTAGATGAAGAATGAAATCAATTGGAAGGGTATGAAGCGCTAGGTTACATCCGAAAGGTAACAGCCGATTCGTTTAAAAAGGTCGCCCAGGGGATTCCCCCGGTGAGTAAAAGTATACAGAAGAGTACAACCGAGGAAGATGTAGTACTTGAGAATTTCAATTGGAAGAAGGCCGAAGGAAAAATTCCTAAGCGCACTACTCCGGGCTTAGATGGGGTTCCCGTCAGCCTAATTAACGAACTAGGACAGAGCACTAAAGAAGCACTGCTGAAAGACGTAGAAAAGTGCTTACAGGAGAGGGAAATACCAGACAGTTGGCGAAAAAGTAGAATGAACTTAATCTATAAAGGCAGGGGGAGAAAAGGATGACATTCGCTCGTATAGACCGGTAACTATTACATCGGTGCTATACCGGATGACGATGCAGGCAGTAAAATTAAAAATAGATACGTGGGTAGAGCAAAATGATATTTTGGGAGAACTCCAGAATGAATTCCGAATCGACAGGCGGTTAGACGATAACCTGTTTGTTCTTACACAGTGTATAGAAATATCAAAAATAGAAAACAGGCCCTTATACGTAGCTTATCTAGACATCACCGGGGCATATGACAACGTTAATCAGGAAATTTTGTGGGATATATTGAAGGAAGTGGGCATAGGTGACGACTGTATACAGCTTTTTGAGGGAGATATACCGAGAAAATACAGTTTGTGTAGAATGGGAAGGAATAAGCAGCAAGGACAGCGTTGACATTAGCAAGGGGCTGAGACAGGGGTGTCCTTTGTCCCCGCTGTTATTCATGCTGTACATGGTGAGGATGAAAAAAGCGCTAGAAGGTAGCAACATTGGATTTAATCTGTCACACAAACAGGCAGACGCGATGGTTGAGCAGAAGCTTCCAGGTCTATTTTATGCTGACGATATTGTCTTATTTGCGGACAGTCAAGATGATATACAGCGGCTGGCAGATATATGCGGAAGGGAGGGCGAGGCTCTAGGACTAGGTTTTAGTGCAACAAAATGTGGATTGATGGTATTCAATGATCACGAAGACCATGCGGTCTTAATACAGGGCCAAGAAATACCGAGGGTAAGCGAGTACAAGTACCTCGGAGTGTGGGTAAATGAGGGGGGGATAGATATATGGAGGTACAAGAGAAAGCATCGGTAACAAAGGGAAAGAGGAATGCTGCAATCATGAAGCACAGAGCGTTATGGGGATACAATAGGTACGAGGTGCTTCGAGGGCTGTGGAAGGGTGTGATGGTTCCGGGGCTTACATTTGGGAACTCAGTGGTGTGCATAAAGTCAGAGGTGCAATCTGGAATGGATGTAAATCAAAGGACTGTGGGACGCCTCGCGTTGGGCGCTCACGGGAAGACGACAAATGAGGCTGTAAAGGGTGATATGGGATGGACAGGTTTTGAAGTGAGGGAAGCTCAGAGAAAAATTAGATTTGAAGAGAGGCTGCGGAAAATGAAGGAGAGTAGATGGGCAGGGAAGGTTTTCAGGTATTTGTATAGAAAAAGCGTCGAGACGCAGTGGAGAAAAAAGAACTAGGAGGCTCACCAGTAAATACGGCTAGCAGTGTGGGCGACATGGCAACAAGGAGCATTAAGCGAAAAGTCAGAGAGGCGGAGAGGACTTATTGGATGACAGCGATGGAAAAGAAGCCGGCTCTCAGTGACTACCGAAAGGGAAAAAACGAAATAAGGAGGGAGAGGTTTTATGATAATTCAAGGGGAAGCGCTTTACTGTTTGAGGCAAGGTCGGGTTGCCTTACAACGCGTAGCTATAAAGCGAGATTCTGTAACGAAAAAGAACAATGTACATGCTGTGGGGGAACTAAGGAAACGATGGAACATGTACTGATTGAATGTGACGATATCCACCCAGATATACGTGTGGACACGAGTCTACATGAAGCCTTGGGTTTTAGGGACAACAATGGAAAGCTGAACACGTCCGCGATGGAAATAAGTAAGAGACGGTTAGAGTATTGGTGGCAGAAAAGTAGAGATAAAGGACAAAAATGAAGAAGGGGCAAAATAAGGTCATTCTGCCTTAAGAAGCAGAGAGATGGACCGTGAAATTATAGTTTTCTTTGCTGTAATAACATAGATTTAATCAATGTAGATAAGGCATTAGGTCAACATAAAAAGAAAGTTTTTTTCCGAGCCTGGTGGCAGACATGTCACCGCCCCGTTATAAAGGGGACGCTCATAGCATCCATCCATCCATCCGGATAGGGAGCCTTCATGTGCGCGCCTCCGTGCCTCTGTCTTTTAGGGTGGTGACAAGTTTAACCATGGTTGCTTACCACTGGCTTCGGCGGCCGCCATACTTGACGGGTCGCCATGTTGCTTCTTAACGTTCGCTCGTTTACATTGAACGTAGCGTGAGTTTCAACAAGAACGGGGTGGTTTGTTTACATAGCAATTTGGGGAAGCTGGAGGGTTGTTCTCTAAAGTTAGCCGCCGTTTTCTGGAGCAGAACGAATGTGTTCGTCGACTCGAGTTTGTATAATATACTATGAAAACAGTTTGTTTCTCGCAGTGCACCCGCCGCTTGGCCGAGTGATGGTGATTTTAAGGCAGCCTATATTTGCGATGGGGAGAACCTCGATGTCACTGTGAACCTAATTCAATGTCTGCGCGGCATTCCTGAAGCAAAAGTCACCTTATCACTGCTGACACTGCAAAGGCGTTCTAGCGCAGGACACGATGCCGGGCTATATTATATGACGGTGCCTGTAACATCGGGGAGGCGGATCAAACAACCGCGTATCTGGCGATGTTCTCTACAAGCCGCGTAATTCCGGTACCCGGTTTCTGATACCCCTGCATGTTGCTTCTGTGTGTAATAAAATTCCCGGTAGGAAGTATACTTCCTGTGAACGAATCCGTACAATGGACGGCTTAAAAACTTTACAGGTCGTTAGCATAGGCGAAAAATAGTAGGGCACTCAGTAATATCCCCCCCTATCACGCCGCCCCCCTCCCCAAACCTGTATATTAACCTTTACAGAAGAAAAAGTCAGGGGAGCAACAAGGAACAAACCAAGTTTTTACAGGCCAGATTTTATTGAAGACAGCGTCGGAACCGCATCTGGTCTTAGTTTCTTGAAACCATCCTGCCTCGTTTGCTCGAAGCTTGTGTCCTCGCAGTGGGCCTAGAATAAAGCAATAACACGAAAAGTCATACACGGCACCAAAACTACATAAATAGTCCATATGCATTTTCTCTACAAGCATTAAATAAAAACTGAGATCACGATATCATATCGTCTTTGTGGGCGGTTATGAAATAAAAGGAAGACAACAAATTCCGACGCAGCCCCACAGAAATATGCCACAGGGCATATTTGAGTTATAAGCCAACAATCGGCTTCCTTGGTGCACACAATTAAAGAGAAGCGTTTAGGGACAGACAGACAGACAGACAGACAGACAGACAGACAGACAGACAGACAGACAGACAGACAGACAGACAGACAGACTGACTGACTGACTGACTGACTGACTGACTGACTGACTGACTGACTGACTGACTGACTGACTGACTGACTGACGGACGGATGGACACGAAGAGTAAATCAGTCGTATTCTATATGATTAAAGCGAAAGCTTTACTGGTTCAGTCGAGCGAGTTTCGCTGTGTATCTCGGCGTGGTCTTGAAGCGAAGAACGGATACCCCGCGGGGCTAGCCACGCAAGCTTTAGTTGTGGCGTTGCAGTTGTGCACAAGTATAGAGGGAACGCGTTCGTCGGCTCGCGTGTCTACCTCTCTGAATGCCCTTCCTAGGTAGAGGTGTGCACTGGCTTCGGGTAGCCCTAAAGCCCGAGCCCGACCCGGCCCGGGGGGCCGGGTCCGGGCGGGCCGACGTCTTCTCATTGCGGGCCCGGGCCGGGCTCGGACTACATTGTTTTTTGTTGGGCGGGCCGTGCAGATGCAAAGCCCGCGAATCAAGCCCAAAATATAGACGTTGTGCCGGAACTGTTTGCCACCGCGTAGCGCCATCTCCGCGACCACCCCCCACCCCCCTTTCTTGGTTCTCCTTTCCTTTAGCCACTTTCAACGCAAGGAGGGAGGGTGAAGTCACACAAGATATGCTCTGTGATTATCTATACACGGAATAATCCTCTCTCCACATCTGAGGGACTAAACTTCTGGAAGATCAAACAGTCTAAATATTGCAAGCTTACTATGCTTCCGAAAAATATATTGGCAGATGCGGCTACCAGTATGAGCGGCGAGCGGACCTTCAGTTGGGAAGGAGCTCGCCAGGCAGCTTGCACGTGTGCAACGCCGCACTTCACTGAAGCCCGAATCATTGGACAGCCTATTTTTACACGACAACTTGTAATCGTTGCATATGGTGACTGACATGTGTCGTTTGCTTATGTTTCACTTTGATACGTTGAATAAAATGCCATATTATCAGAAAACGACATCTGAACTCCGCAGCAAACCATAATGTCAGACCGTACCGGGCCGGGCCCGGGCTTTTCTTTTTGTACGTCGGGCCGGGCCGGGCGGTCTCGCAGCCCTTTAGCGTCGGGCTCGGGCGGGCCTTCGACGAAGTCAGCGGGCCTGGGCCGGGTTCGGGCTCGAAAATTCGGCCCGTGCACAGCTCTATTCCTATGCGTCCGAGGTGAAAGCGCAGGAGCGCGCACATCTGCCCGCAAAGACCGCAAAGGAACACGCGAACGTGAGCGTCTGTTGATGGTTCACGGGCCTGTCGTTTCTCGCGTCAAATGCGGCGATGGCTTTGGAAAGTGATGAAACAAAGATAGTGAGTGCACGCAGTACGCGTTCGACTAGCCGTATCATTAGGTTGGCGAACTATGCTTCGACTAAAAGAGTAAACAAGCATAACCGAGTAAACAAGCTTCGCGTTTACCTTGCACGGACTGCTTTTCGTCGCACGACAAAGCAAATCATTTCACGAAATATGCAGTGATATACTCAATCCACTCGCAATGCAACGGGTACTCACCTCACAAACATGGAAAGAAGTTGTGGGCTCCTAGCAATCTCGCTTCACTTGCGCAATCCAGCGTCTCCGTCGGTTAGGGCAAGTCGGGAAGCGGGACATTCTTACGCCTCGTCTCCAGATTGTTGTGCATTGCGGCACGCAGCACCCTGGGATTCTCAACTTCAAAGTTCTTGTAGATGCGATTAGCGCGAGGATGGTGTCGTAGCAGAAGCTAGCTTTAGAGCAGCTTGCACACCCACGCCAACGTGCAGCCGGTGCAGTACGACGGAGAAGGACCGACTGGCTCTGAGAACCAACATGGCGCTCTCGCCGCCGCGTTGCCATGGAAACCTGGGCTGGCAGCACTGTGTCCTGGCGGGTGGTGGCAAGTGGTGGGTCAAAGGCTGACAGCACCCTAAAACACGGAGGCGCGCGCACATGAAGGCTCCCTACGATAGGACGACCACCTTACCGCGGAGAGGCACCTGCGAAAGAAACAAACACTACGTGACCCCCCTCCCTCCCCGGCCACACCACCTGGCCACAATACAATCCAAGAAGCCAGCCCAGCGCATCGTCATCCCATATGTGTCGGGCATCAGTGAAGAGCTCTCCAGGATTCTCGGAAAAGAGGGGGGTCACGGTGATTCACAAGAATGCGTCGACGCTCACCCGCTTGCTACCGCAGCCGAAGGATCGACCCTCTAGTGAACAACACCAAGGCGTAGTGTACAAGGTGCCGTGTTCGGAATGTCCAGCCAGGCGAGAGCAAGTGCATCCCAAAAAGAATGCGCCAACATAAGAACGACGTCAGGAAGATGGAAGTACAACGCAGCGCTCTTGCAGAGCACTGTGAGAAGCACGACCATAAGATCGACTTCGACGGCGCTTCTGTTCTAGAAACAGAAATAAATCTGGGAAGGAGGCTGTTGCTGGAGTCGTGGCACATACAGAACACACCTGGAAATGTGAACCGGTCCCTATGAACAATGCCCTTAGTGTACGTTCACGGCCTCCGAAACTTGAGGGAAAGGGAAACCCGGAGCCAGGGTTGGCGTTGATGGCTACATTGCGCCAAATTGGCTACTTTTGGACCCCGTTGGCGACGAAAATTTCCAGTTGGCGCCATGGTTCTTTTTTAAACTTGTGGTTTTACTTATTCAAAATGGTTTTATTTATTAATCAATAGAAAAGACTCTGTTGATATTACCGCTTATGTTCTATTTGGCTAGAAATTCGGCAATAATATCAAATGACATGGCTACTTTGGCTACTTTTGGCGTCAGTTCTGGCGCCTTTTCATGTCCACCGAACGGCAACCCTGCCCGGAGCCGTGGTGAAACAAGACGAGGAGATGCTTCCATTACCAACCTATTCAACACTTGAGGAAGGGACCGAATCGGTCCCGAAACGTCGGGCTCTCTAAAAACTTGGCTGGAGCCATTTCAACCTCTTAAATAGCTGAGAGAAGTATTGCTCTCATACAGAATGTTGAGAGGGAGATTTTCGACGGGATACTTAAACGGCGTTACCAAAAAGAGACTTTATAAGGATTTAATGGATGTTTTCCTCCCAACTCCTGTGTACCGTTCGCCATATCGCGGATAACCGGGACACGATATTCTGAAAAGGGTCAAGAAAACGCCGGTATCTCCTATTCCCAAAAGCTTCTTCAAATTACACACATATAGTCTACCTGCAAAAACATGGCTTCAGGGGGAAAGGCATATTTGTTCCCTAGACAACTAATTGCCTCCTTTGCAACAAACTAGAGACCATAGAACATGCATGTTTCTAGGTTGCCGGGATGTGGTATTTTTTTAATAGGGATATCCTCCCGCGTACTATGAAAGAGAAACTTCCACTAGACCCTTATGTCATAAGGTTCTTACCAGTCGAAGCTCCCTATGACATAAGAATGATTCTGGGTGTCCACGGTTTGTGGAAAACGAGGATGCAAGTGCGCAAAGGCGCAAGTTGTCAAAGTGAATCTATACCAACGAGCCCCCATATCAACTCTTCTGCATAAGGTCACATGTCATTACCTCTAAAAGAAAGGCGCTACGTCAACGTCCGAAGCGTATTTTGAGAAAAAGAGGGGACGTGTTCTAGATGAGTATTAGATTCAAGGCTTTGGCAAAAGTCCTCCGCTCTCGAACTCATCACTCGTCATATATGGACAAAGAGCTAAGGGCCAAACTCAAAATGCTTATTCGATAGCAACTGTACGGACGTTCGCAGCGAACTTTTGCCGTCAGCGGCTCCACAGACGCCATAGCTTTCTTTAAAGAAAGCGATAGAATTACAATAATGAAGGGTGTCAGGCAGGGGAAGAACTACAAATCTTGGTTACTCAACTGGACAGAAAAGAAACAGAACTGTAGGTCTGAAAATGAATATACAGCGAACTTAAGTAGTAATGTTCAACAGTCTGGAAAGAAAAAAAAAACATTTTGCGATAAGTAGTGAGACATTCGAAGTGGTAAGGGATACGTCTGCTTAGGGCAGGTGATCGCATATTCGAACCGGGAGACGCAGAAGAATAATAATGGGGTGGAACAATTTTGGCAGGCATTCTCAGATTATGAATGGTAGCTTACTGCTATCCCTCAAGATAAAGGTATATAATAGCTGTATGTTAGCGGCACTTGTCTACGGGGCAGGATCACGGAGGCTTACGAAAGAGGTTCAACTTAAGCTCGGGACGATGCAGTGAGCCGTAGAAAGAAATAGGACGAGTGTATCCTTGAAGGGCAAGAAGAGAGCAGCGGGGGGTCAGGGAAGAAACTCGTGTTAAATACATCTCAGTCGGAATTAAGATGAAGAAGTGGGCTTAGGCAGGACATTTAGTGAGCAGGCAAGATAACCTCGGGTCACTAAGATTATCAGACTTGATTCCAAGAGAAGGCAAGCACGCAAGGAAGAGGCAGAATATTAGGTTGCAGGAATAACATGACCGCAGCAAGCACAGGACCGGGTTGTATAGCGAAACATGGGAGAGGCATTTGCCCGGCAGTGGAGGTAGTCAGGCTGATCACGGTCATGATGATGATATATGCACTGTGAGAAAACAGTACTTGAACTGTAGTGCTGTGATTGTACAATAGTGGGCTTCCTCGTGTTGAACAATTGAAAGCTCCTTAGAACTTAGGCTAAGGAGTAATTGTTGTTGTGCGCCGTTTCAAATCTAATATGACGGTTACTTTTAAAGATGAAAAATTATGCCATTATTATAGGTCATCAGAAAAAAGACTTCATGAACATCAATCAGACGTTTCATAAATATTAATGAACCAAATGTTAACCACACACTTTGTCCAACCTCGCATCGCGAGTATGCACTAAGACGAGTGTATACTCGCGATACGACGTTCCTGTCTTTCTAGTTACTCTATTCTGGAACTATGTTGCGCAGCTACAGGTGGTGTCGTTTTTCAATCTTTAACAGAACTAGATATACTTATCAGTAGCCTGAATGTCTACCACAAACAAAATGTTCAAATGTTTAATATAGCAACGTACTAGAAGCATATCAGTAAAATACAAGCACACTTATAACGTGTAAAATTCTGCAATAACCAAAGATGAACAGCGCTTGATGGTCGCGATGGCGCGGTGAAAATATTAACCAAGAAAAACAGGCCCACGGACCAAACTGAAAGTACAGGTGCGTTCTGAATAGGAAGCTAATGAAGGCCTCAGGGAACGTACTCAGCCGTGCCATCAGGGGCCGCACGCTTTTCTGAAAGCCATTTCTGTCTGCGTAGGCGATGAAATAGAGGTGCCGAAGGCGCTTGCGGCCGAATTCAATTTGGTTGGTGAGAAAATCGATGAAAAAACCTACTTAGTAAGTCTGTATTTCTCTACTTCTAAGTTTTAGGCGTAGATGCTGCCTACTGCAACGAAGCTTTGGCGCCGGCGGTAGTGGCTCGTTAGGAGGCATCCACCGTGTGGATGGCCTGTGAAGAGGAAAAAAAATCAAGCTTCTATTTTCGATCCATCATCACGTTATTGCGCACAGCTTAAAAGACAGAGACTTAAACACGGAGAACCGCACGAACACAAGCGCAATAACGTGATGATGGATCGATACCAACTGGCCCAAGCAAGTACCCTTCTATTTTCGCCTCTGGCGGTATCCCCCGCAGGCGCATGGAGGAGTATACGGAAATTAGTGCGCTTCATTGCTCTTCGCGGTGGAGGCGCAATCGGTGATGTGGTCGTTGTCGACGGAACTTCTAGAGGTACAACGATATACAGAGACGTGGCCTGCTTAGTAAAGAAGAATATTACCTAGATGTGACATAAGATGACGACCTCTGACGGTGGCAGTTTTGATTGAGGTCTGCATGGTAGTAGTGGAAGTCGTAGTAGTAATAGCAATAGTAGCAGTTGTAGTAGTTGTAGCAGTATTACCAGTAGTAGCTGTAGTGGTAGTAGTATCAGTAGTAGTAGTTGTGGTATTAGTCGCAACATTAGTAATACCAGCAGTAGTGAAGTACTAGCGGTATCAGTAGTAGTAGTAGTAGTAGTAGTAGTAGTAGTAGTAGTAGCAGTAGTAGTAGTAGTAGTTGGAGTATTATAGTCCTAGGATGCGTGGGCGTCCTAGCATACTGCGGCTAACGGCCGGCGAGGCCCAGTCAAACTGGTCATTCTGTAAGAGATGGTAGCTCAAGCACACATAGCTAAATTACACGTACTATACATATTAATTATGAAGTCAAGTTAATTCCTACTGCAGGATAATTCGATAAATATGCGATTTAAAGGACTGTACTTTTGTGACCTATTATCAATATTGAGAGTGTGTCATTTGGTGAAAAAAAAACATAGCTTCAATTACCTATCGCGTAATTTTGTTACACAATTCTGCATGCAATGGTAAGTCCAGATTTATCAGTCGGTGTGGATGCATTTGAGCCACGCAGATATTCCTTACTCAACTTAAATAAACTGTACTCGAACATTGATCAATATTCATCTTTACGTACTGTAAGCACTTTTGCGTTTCTTTCTATCTATCTATCTATCTATCTATCTATCTATCTATCTATCTATCTATCTATCTATCTATCTATCTATCTATCTATCTATCTATCTATCTATCTATCTATCTATCTATCTATCTATCTATCTATCCGCCTACGTCTGGGTGCTCTCGTGATCGCCGCCTTAACTTGCGGTAGACCGAAATTTGTATGGGAGGGTAAGAGGTATTGACGAATATGTCTGGCTGGTCAATACATGAATAACGTGAAAAGCCTCTCGCGTGCGTCGTCAAACGCTTTCCAGCAGACACGTGTGGCACATACCCGTATACCAGAGTCCGCGGTGTGCGGGTATACGCCACAGGTGTTTGACAATTTATATCTTCCCAGGAACTGCGAGGAGAAACATTAGTCATTTAAACGCGAGAGCGTTAAGAAAAACTGCCGTCGGCAGCGTTGACCCGACGAATGCAAAGAAGAAACAAAATTGGGGGGACCCTTAAGCTTCGCCTTTAAGAGTTGAACGCGATAGCGATATCCCGTCCCTAGTGCGTACTTCAATCACTTAGTGCATACTATGTAATGGGTAGTATGCTTTAAACCAGGAGAAATTATGCGCCGGCAAATGTGGGAAATGTTTTCGAACTTGCTATGCACCCACTACGTGGTGTTAAGGGAATACGCGCAGTAAGGTGTGTGCCGTTTGTAATGGGTGGCTGGCTTTAAACTATGGAATCGTTATGATAGTCACATATTCTGACGCCTGATGGCAATGTACGCTTGTACCACGCAATATTCCTGGGATATTACATGTTATATTGCGACGCCTATATAAAGGACGCTTGCGTTTGCGAAGCATAGAAGTTATTTTCACTGCATTTCCAAGCAGAGGAAGTTATTTTCACAGCATTTCCAAGCAGAGGCATGGTTGTGTGGTAAAACACCTGCTTGCCACGCAGACGACCCGGGTTCGATCCTCACTCGGACCCAAAAATTTTTATTATTTATTTTATTTGCATCTTTCTCGATTTTTTGGTCACGGAAAGATGATGATTTTTCGGTCACGGACAAGATGATGATTTTTCGCTCACAACCAACGACGCCGACGCTGACGCCAGAATTTCTGCGAAACGAGATCTTTAACGCTATCGCGTTAATATCACGGTCCCAGCAGGAATCGAACCCAAGCAATCTGCGTGGCAATCAAGTATTCTACAACAGAGCCACGCCAGGTCTCGGAACTGCTTTGGAAAAAGACCCTATGCAGACATAATGTTGGTGAAACGTCAATTGTGGTTGCAGTGCTGGCTATCTAATTTTATAAACATTACATATGTTTTCATATCAGGCAGGCGTCATGTCGGCTTAACGTCAATTGTATACCTAAGCGCCATGCACTGTAGTTGGTTTACGTAGCACTATCCAGGGCTACCTTCCTCGAAGGACAAGTGCTACATATTAGCTTACCGCTTCTGGTCTTGGTAATACCCATGTTTCTGTCGTCATCGTTACGCAGCTGTAAACAACTGGTTACATGAAACATATGCGACTGTTCAACATATGTCAGTGAGTACAACATTTGCACATATCTTTAGTGTCATTTCGTAACGTTTCGCTGAATAGAAAAATTACAACCCAGTCACCTTGCCTCCGCATGCTTCGCATAACATCGATTCCCATGGTACTTGGGATCTGCCAAATAACTTGTTCTACGCTATGCCTGGTAGAAGTTTCTCGCGCTTGTACTTATACCGAAGGTCACTTCTATCTTCTAATAAGCTCAAACTTTTTTCAGACATCAATATCATCGAAATTAAATGTTTAAGTAGCTTCATAAACATATCGTGGTGTTGGCTCGTGAAACCGGAAAATTTTTCTATTTTCGTGTGAAGCTTTCTCTAGTAATTGATGTGATGTAACCAGCCTAAATATTTTTATTTTTATTCCTTTCACTATCAAAATAGGGGCAAAGTTTCATTTATTCACTTCAACACCTGCAATTTTTCACTAACAGAAGCTGCCCTTGTTACTATAAGCGCACAGTAACTAATGTAATTACAGAAATATTCTGTTTGTACTCCAGCTCATTCAATGTACCCCCTTGGCCCATTCTATTCAGGAAAAGAAGCAATACATTTGCAATAAATAGGAAGAACAGCTCAGGCACTCTTATCTTAAGAGATTAATTATTAGGTTCACTTAGCTAAGCTGTTTAGAACACATGCTCCCCCCCCCCCCCCCTAAAAAAAAGGCAAACTCAGGCATCTCATGACAAAGTGCTATTTGCTTTCCCTTGTGCGTAGTTTGCGTTAGCACATTTGGGATGTATATTTAAGAATAACTTGTAATATCAAACACAATTTCAAAATGCGGTGTAGAAATCCCATACTAAACGCAGTTAACCTGTTATATTTCCGGTTTATAGCCGATGGAAGCCTACAAGACGCTATTCGCTTCCAACAATTCCAATTTTTCCAACAATGTCATCTCAGGGACTGGTTGCGGCCAGGATTGCTTTCGCTTGAATTTTCCGAAAAAATAACATTTCCGACATGAAGAAATCCTTCTGCAACTGTATTAAAACACAGCATGCAATTTTCTGACGTGAGCCTCAGTCAATACCGCCGTCAAAACTTGAACATACGATAATGTACCGACATCTCCGCGTGACTAGACAAATAGCAGCAGCCTTTTTTTCACTTCGCTTAAGTCAAAATAATAATTGTAATATGTACGAGGATAGTGAAGAGAATATTGCGCACTCAATGTCTCAAGGTGTCCGTGTTCTCGATGATCAGAAATAATTACGCTGTCATTGTTGGCATACACTGACAATATTTTCGTAGAAAACCAATGTTTCGCGGCTGCCTTCGTTGTTTGATAGAATATACTCACTGTGGGTGTTCACCTTCGGGTTAAGCTTTCCAGGAAACGATGCGAGCTGACATTACCTTGATGCTTTTCAAGATGTTCTCGCATATTGCCTTTATTGTGGAGACGATACCTGCTCAGAAGAGGGCGTCATGTGATGTGAGGGATGGGCGTGAAGGCTGAGGCGTAAGGAACAGAACAGTATTGTGTTTATTGGAACATCGTTGAACGCGGTGAAACGTGACCGCCCACACCGAAGGCGGGAGCGAAAGGGAGAGCACGTCCCGGCCCTCTCTTGGGCCTGGCGTTGTTTTGGCGTAATGGCGTCGGAGGTGGCGCTAGTGATCAGCTGGGCCGCTATGCAACGGCACATGTGGGGGGCTCACAGTCGAAACAGAAAAATAGAAAATTATATTGGCAATATATTATATAATTTTCACAACAAAGGGAATCATTTTTTAAAATTTTTACTTAGCTCCTGTGGTATCAATTTGTTTATCTTGAATTGAACTCATGCTATATTTTTGTTGAGCGTGTTTCGGGTAAAATTTTATTTTTACACAATACTAAATTATCTCTATGCAGTTTTCGTATGTGCAGTTCCTTCAGGGAAGCGAAGTTCCAGTTAATGAATTCGTCAGTATTCATTGTGATATCTAGTCGAATACTTACGCCAAAATTTTTTTCATCACAAAATGCATATGGGGCCGGTAAAGTTCACTCGCAAACAACAAGGAAATCAAATTCTCTGGATAGTTCACAAGTGTATAGCAGTTTGGGCGACTTGGTATTCAATGACGTTCATGGGAGTTTAGCGCAAATCAGAGTAAAAGGAAACAGAGCTAGGTATGTAAGGAAGCGCAAGAATACTGCTTGAGCGCTGCGCTGCCTGGTCCCCCCCTTCTACCGCTACCCTTGTTTCCTTTTACTCTGAGTTGCGCTAAACACTCAGAACGCCCTCTAGAAAGCACTCACGAACTTCGAAAAGGCACGTGCAAAGATAAAAGGAACAAATAAAAATCGCGTTAAACACTGGGTTTATTACGAATATTAAATTCGGTCAAACGTTTAACTTACCACAGCGTGATCTGAAAAAGAAAAAAAAATGAAGAAAAAAATTGCCCGTATGGTAAAATTAAACGTAGAGCCTTTCATAGCATGTCCATCGCATAGCAAGCGTAGTTATTTATGCCTAAACGCTTCTTGTTGCTACTCGAAGAAGCGTCGACAACACTACAGGTTTTCATCGTTACTGTGATCGTTACACGGGCACACGAAATGGCAGCATGTGCACAAGAACTCATGGAAGCCTATCTACGTTGCATCCACTTTTCTTAACTACCGCTAACGTCTTGCGTTTCACGCCGGTACCTCCGTAACAACTTGTTTTTTTTTTAGTTTTGCACAGTAGACCGTGAAAATTGTGGATGCCAGCAAATAGCGAAGGAAGGAGTCAAGGGGAGCGCTCCTCTTGACCCCTTCTCTCGTTGTCGCTAAGCGGCGATAACTTTTATGGTCTACTGTGTGATATGAACCGATTAGCCAGGCAACGTGTTTTTTTTTCTTTGATTCTTTGTAACCAGTAGGCCACCCCTCAGGCTATGCTTGGTGTTGTCATCGGTACGTTGGGATTTTCACCACCCAGCAACAGACTGCAGAAGCGGCGAAAGGCGGGCTAGTTTGTACATAACTCAAAAGCTGAAAAAAAAAACACAGCTTGACGACTGGACGAGGAAAGGTGACTCGAGGACGGGCGCTGTCTGCCAACTGAAAGTTTTATTGAAGATTCAAGAATATATAGGTACACGGAAGGATTTAAAAAAAAAGTTTTGGTTAGAATTTCAGTCACGTGCGTGACGTCGAATGGCGGAAACCGAGAAAGCAGTTCTAAGAAGCACGCCAAGTCCTTCATCTAGTGCGCGACATGTGTCGCATATGAAATCCCGTGTCCATGCGGCAGGGTGTACGTGGGACAGACTGGGCGAGACATCAACAAGAGGCTTCGAGAACACGCCAATTCATTAAAGACTGGTGTCGGTAGTAATCCAGCCACACATTGTGCCAGGCATGGGTGCATCGCCAGCATGTCTGACATCACCCTCCTAAAACACTATCCCCAGTAGTGCGCTAGGGCGATATTCGAGGCCTTTGATATCTACCAAAGGGGCTAGCGACGTGGAAGCGTTCCGTCGCCTGATCTGTTCGAAAAAAAAATCCGCGATTTGAAGTCAAGCACGTGACTGAAATTCTAACTTAATCTGTTTTAATTCCTTCGTGTGTCTCTATATTCTTGGGTTCTTCAATAAAAAAATTTGAAGGACACTTTGTAAATTCCAAAGGGTGTTCGGCGAAAGCCTGTGGCCACTCGACTTAATATTTCATGTCCTTTTTTTTTTTGCACTGCCAGTGGAACGGCACACAAAGGGAATGTGTGGGTGTTTCATTTTTCAAATTTTACCGCGAATCGCAGACTTATTTTCCTCCGTTTCGCATGCGTTCGTATTCTCGAGCTTTGCGCATCGTGCAGACGCCATCCGCGTTCCAGCGCTCATAAGACTCATTTATCCCCCCCCCCCCCCCCCCCCGTGAGGAGGATACGCCACAGGTGGCACCGTACCAGGGGACCGGACACCGGTCACCGCGAGTATGAGACATTAAAGGCTTTCGCCTTAAACAACATTCAGTTGGCAGTCAGCGACTGTCCTCGTGTCACCTTCCTTCGTCCTCTCTTCCGAGCTGTTTTTTAAACTTCCCAGCAACGGCGCCGCTTGAGTTCAAGTTACGGCCTCCTGTCGACAGCTTATACGTCACGCGCACTTCGAAGTACGACAGGGGGGAGGGGGAAAGGCATTATTCATTAGGATGTGGTCATCACGAGCGTTATAGTGCGTTGTGGCGGCCGTCCTAATAGGCTGATCTTGCCTGTGGCGACGGGTGTGTCGTGCAATCCCTGTGAGCACGGGGCTTCCGCCTAAGAGTGACGGTCCCTCCTTTATTTGTGCTGTAGTTTTTTATACGCTGCCTTCTTTTCACTCTTTTAGGAGGACTCCTGGGTACGATGTGTTTGTCATCACGATATCACTTCTGCGAAAAATTGTCCTCGCCACGAGCCCTTCTCAGCCAGGGAGCTTGTGTTTAACCCTCATTGCCCTCCGGACCGCCTGGAGCATCAGTTTTTATACAGACGGCCCGTCGAATACATTGGGATCAAGGGGAGGGATGGGCAGCAGCTAAGTGATCTAAGGCTTAGTGCAACTTTCATGAAGCAGCTTTGGCGGTTGAATTGAATGCTCTGTTCCAATTATCAATGTTTTTTTTTCCTAAGGCCCCAGAAACATTAGATTGAGGTCATCAGACTGATAAGCTCTTGAATGCGCTGACAGAACCACATTTTGATATTGTTTTTGTGTGTGTGTGTGTGTGTGTGTGTGTGTGTGTGTGTGTGTGTGTGTGTGTGTGTGTGTGTGTGTGTGTGTGTGTGTGTGTGTGTGTGTGTGTGTGTGTGTGTGTGTGTGCGCGCGCTGTTCACAATACTCAACTGAAGCTGTACTAAACTCGCTCTGACATGTCTCTGTAATCTGTTGTCAGAAATTCTGGAGAACGCTGCGTATATTAGAGTGTTTCTCATATTCGACTGATCAAAAATGTCTTGGTGCAAGAGTAAGTTTTACTGCAAAACAAGTCGATTGCATGAATGAGAGTATAATACTGCGATTTTGGATTCTTCCCACGTCGGGTGAGAGTGCAGCCTAAAATTAAATATTGAGCAGAATTTTATTTGTTCCTTGCGTCAGCAGAACCAAAGAGGCTTAACGTCAGCACATGGATAGGCTGAATTCAATAAAAGAAATCGCTGGTAGGCCAACAACGAAACTGCTGCTGATATTGGGGAAGACAGCAATCGAAATGTTCTTTTGCTCCTCTCTTTCTATTTTGTTGTGTTTTTATTCTGCGAAGCCTTGTATGATAAGTTAAAAAGTTATTCATTGCATCGCCTAAATCTCCTCAAAGGGAGCGGCAAGTATTCAAAGAATTGACAGCGAGATATATGTAGCGTTTCTTTCATAGAACTCAAATATGGAATAATAGGAGATTAAGAATTTCCTTTGCATTTCCTTTTCAAGTCATGAAATATCATCTGCCTGTCCGGTTCAAAGATGCTTTGTAATTTCTTTGTTTTTAAAATTTTTGCTGCGACAGTGACATTCATTATAATAAAATGCTTGAAGCATGGTGCACATATAAGGCTTTTCTGCGGCTATATAAAACTCATATGGGAAGTCTTAAAGAGAAGCCTGGTAAAACACTGCCAACGCGAAACTTACAAAATTAATGGTGAAACAACCTTTTCATCTTCTCACGCTTTGCTTATAATGAATCCCCACAACCCAGAATTTAAAGAAAAACATACTGTGAAAGCTTGGTGTGCTGCAACGAAATACCCTATATTTGCGCATAAACCTATTGATTTATGCGCGAAGAAATACATGCTGAGAAAACGTACCAATAGAATACCGTAGCGTGGTATGTACTTGTAACAGTGCTAAAGAATTGACAGCCAGAGATATATGTAGCATTTTTTAGGGGCGAAGCTCCTTAGAGTGTGGGTCTGTCCCTCCTCTGTAGTAGTAGTAGTAGTAGTAGTAGTAGTAGTAGTAGTAGTAGTAGTAGTAGTAGTAGTAGTAGTAGTAGGTAGGTAGGTAGGTAGCCACGTGTAGTGGAATGTACCCACTCCACGTGATAAAGATGACGATGACGCAGTATAGTGGAATGTACTCACTACACGTGATAACGATGAAGTATAAGCGCGTTCCAGTATAGTGGAATGTACCCACTACACGTGATAACGATGAACTATAAGCGTGTTTCAGTATAGTGGAATGTACTACCCACTACACGTGATAATGATGATGATGACGCTGATGACCATGAAGTATAAGCGCGTTCCAGACCACACATTCTCTTTCTGCCATGGATGAAAACGATCGAGCTTCGCCCACTCATCATCATTCACTTCGTGGATATGGCGTGATTTTTTTCATTGAAGTGAAATGTATAATTATAGCAGATTAGGAAGAATTTTCACATTTTCCATTGGCAGACTTGCGCAGGAAATAGGTCTGAGAAAAAAATAAGAAAAATTTACGACACTGCTTTTGAATAGCAGCTTCAGTACGGCCACAATCATAAATGACAGCCTAAGCACAATTTCGTGTGACAACTTCCTGTAATACACCAGCGCGAAGCGCGAAAAAAATTTCCATCTGAGATTATAAAGACGTGCACATCCTGTGTCGTCGTATGTGGAAAATTCTTGCTTGCTTAAAGCTTGTGGATTATCCTGTACAAACGAGCTCGAAGCCATATAAATTATCTTTCCTATAGGTCAGCCCTATCGAACGCCTGTTTGAGAGCAGGAATGTGCACATTCTAAGTTAAAGGTTACAGATGAGTATGTAGAAAGATCATTTTTGCCGTACAGAATAAGGGAATGGAACTACAGTGTTGCTTGACCGAATTTTGCAAATTATTTTTTTTTTCAAATTCAAATTTTTATTTACCAGACAAAACTGGAAGGTCGCCAAGGCTAATAGCCGTGGGAACGGCTTGACAAAGCACCTGTACATACACATGGTAGCAGTGCGGAAATGAATCCAGGTACATAACAAGCAAGTACAAAAGAAAACATAGGTAATTCAAAAACGAATTCAGAACTGATTATTTTAACATACCTATTAAAATGTGTAATAAAAATGGTTTCCAGAAATCAATGTACACCGCGCATAGACCATCTTATACATTGACACCTATACACTTAAACGCACACATGTATACATTTACGTGAACACGCATACATACGTATCGCCAATATAACCCAAGATAACAAGATG